>JAQFYC010002652.1:0-24391 GCA_034694165.1 Tomocerus mixtus | reverse complement strand
CACTAGTCTAATTGCTGTAAACATTCCAGGTCACATCAGCCTGTTGGATGGTAAGTTCCTTAACGTTAATTGTGTCTCTTGACCAAGAAAATTATTGAATGCGGTTAATTGATCTTATTTATGTAGTAAAAAACGTTTAGGAACTAATTTTTAACTTATCTTGTTTAACAGATTGTGTAAACTCGAAACCAGTTTACAAATGCAATTATTGCAACAAACGGCTGCACAACGAGACTCAATTTTTTCCACACAAGAGCTGCCAATTTGAATCAAAACCGAAACCAAAAGTAAGGCTCAATTTTTTACATCATTTAATGCTGACTATTAGGTATAATATGTATATCTAGACTCGAAAAGTAGTAATAAAATTACTCAAGGAATTGTAGAACTCTGAATCAAAATTACGAATATTAACTGCCCTGTTGAATTTACAGGGCAAGAAAAAACGATATTGCATATGCCGGAACACTTGGGAAGGTGCTTGGAAGATCGACATGATTAAGTGCACTTTTTGTCGAATGTGGTATCATGGGAAGTGCATGGGTCTGAGCGACGAGTTTGTACGCAATCATCCTACAGAAAAACCCTGGGGTTGCTTCAAGTGTAAAGCTGAGAAGCAGCAACAACAGACCAAAAAAGCTTTGCCACCGAGGACCACCAGAAAAAATGTCGAGAAGACTTGTCCTACGGAGAGCCCGAAGATATGATCATTTTTAAAAATGAGTAAGGTCCTAAATCCCCCATAAAGCTAATTTCATTTCAATATGAATTTTTCTCATATTTCTTACTAAAACATTTTGTTTGTGTTTTCAGATATTCAACTGATGCGGTAGTACATGCACAGTGGGGGACTTTTTTAATGCAGCAATTTTGTACTTGTAATTCTGTAAAATTATTATTTTTTGAATTTTGTTTTTGTTTTTGTAATCTTACGATTAGCGTATGTTTGTCCAGGACCAGGATTAGACTGAAATAACGAAATCAGCGCAACGGAAAATCATAAATAACTGTTATTTATTGTAAAATAGGGAAACTTAATGCTCTGTAGGTCTGTAGTAGAGTTAGAACTTTATGTCGCTTTTAGGTAGTTCGTAGTTGTTATTCAATAATAGATCAAAGAGAAAAATCTGATAGCTAAAGGTATAAATTAATTGTAGGCAAATATATTGCAAAAGATGCGGCGTCCACCAGTCAGCGTCCTAACTATAATCCTTGTTTGCTTTGTTAATTCACCTAGCTCTAGTCTACCAAATAAAAATCAATCGAACCTATATAGTAATTGATTTATTGTTTATATTATTGTTATTAAATCAATTAAAATTCTACGTAAATTGAAAAGTGTAAAATAAAATAAAATGTATTGTTTGGAAATGCAATAAGCTATTCCGTTCTTTAATAATTGAAAAACTGCATAATGACGCTTTAACTAATAAACACTAAAGTATTTTGCACAATGAAGATTCCATTACATAAAGTGAAAATTACATAAAGATATGCATAAACAGCAGAATTATTACATTAATTTTACTCTTCTTTATTCGTATTTATTAAAATTACAATTTATTCATATAATATTAACTAAACAACGTAATTCTTTTATTTATGTAACCGCGTATAAGTAAAGATCACAAGAAAATTATCTTCCTGTACGTACTGCTATAAGTAAGTATAGAAAGTGCTACTGCTACTTACAAATAATAATAATGTAATTAAATCAATTCACTTAACTATTAACTTTTAGTGCATTCACATCGAAATATCGAATACGACTTATTGGTTTTAGCAAAACTTTGGAAATTTATAAACACAGTCCCTTATCTAATATCAGTTAGTCAAAGAAAGAAAGAAACGTATACTAAGCACAACATTGTGTAACAAGATCTTAAATGAAAGTATACACATTAATAATCTTAATAATATATATTATGCAACTCCATCAGAAAGAAACTTTCTTCTCATATTGCTCAAATCACAATTTCATTATTCAGCAAGCAAAATGTATACATAAAAAGATTTGCTCCTTGCTGCTCTTATTTCTTGACGTGACGGATAAAGGTCATACAATGAATTTTAATTAATTATTTATTTCCTTTTTTGGGATACATAATACAACACAGTAACACAACATCAACTTTTTAAATTAATTCAGGGGTAAAAATCACTAATTATTGCAAAGGTGAATTGAATACAGATACTTGGTAATTTTTAAACTATAATGAATTCCTGCTAAAAGGGGAATATTTAAATTTAATTAAGTAGACAAAAAAGAGGAAATTGAAGAGCAATTGGATATTTTAGACAAAGACAACACCTGATAAATTCAGTCTGTCATTTATACATGTAGAATAGAGATAGGGACTAAAAGGTGGAGTAGCAAACTTGAATTACCAATACTTAAATTACGCATAAAAATGTATCAAGGTGTTGCTAACTTTTTGTGTGGGACAATGATCTTTGTTACCTATATTTACACTCGCTCGTATAATTCATGGATACAAATAAACTGTTTACCTACACAAATCCGAAGTTTTTCGTTTTTATGGCCATTAGAATTTTGTTCCGCAGAATGTACCGGGAGGAGTAGAGGGGGATGTAGAGTCGAGAGATACACGTATTAGCTGTAGGAAGATGTGTGTCATCCGCTGGACGAATAGTAACACTAGGCATCGGCTGGAAACCGTCTTCTGATGCAGGAAGAGCAGGAGATCCGGTCCAAAAATAAACTAACTCCTGGCGCTCCAAATTACTCATCTTTTCTACAATTGACCAAAGCCATTTCTTAAATCGCAGTAATTTCTCACTAGGCTCCCCACTTTCGTCGTTGAACGAGGTGTAGGAAATCAACGTTGAGACGTTGATGTCCCCAACACCATTTAATAACAGTCGTAAGTCTTCAGCAGTCAGTCCTAAATACAGATTATACAAAGTATTAAAATATATACTTTCCGTCGTAAAAGGTTGATAATCATAAATACCCATAACTAAATGTCATATCGGGCAAAGGGACAAACCTTCTAATGCGCTGGCGGGGATAACATCATAAAGGCCATTTCTCAATTCTTCAAGCGCCTTATACTGCGATCGGACCATTCGGTAGTCTGCATACTTCCGCACGTAGTCATAAACATTATTTTCATTTACTTCCACTGTTCTTCCATTTGGTATTAATTCTACGTTACGTCCTCCTTCATCGGAACTCAGATCAAGGCTACAATTATATATTATAATGACATTAAACCGTGTTTACATGGTAAGCAAAATACGAAAATAATAAATCAAAAGCACATTCAATATGAAAAATGTCAACTTTCTTTTTAGGCAATTATTTTGAATCATAGTTTTGTCAAAAGAAATAAATTGAGAGGTCATGGATTAAGAGGCCCACATAACTAGTAACAACAATTACCTGAAAGTAAGCTCCATTGCAGAGAAAAGTCTGTCACTGTCTTTATTTTCAGCGTCTATGATTAATTGTCGAAAACTTTCATACATCACAGGGTCAAAAAACGCCATATCATGGAATCTAATAGGGCGTCCTAATACAAATTTCAATACATGTCTATTGAGAAACATGGGACATAGCTCGTTTTGCAGTAGACACAGTCCGATGATCCTAAAAATAAAAATATCATAATATAAGCCAATGCAGCAATTAATAGACAATATTTTTGATGTAAATTATATGACTTTGACTTTATACCTTCCAACATTTCGGAAGGCGTTGAGCCTCTCAGGACTAGCTTTGCCTTGTCTCGGGGAGAAAAATCCTCGTTTTCCTGGCTGATAAAAGAGAGGACCAGCGTCATCGGCGGGTTCATTTTGCCATTCCTCCCCGTCGGCTGGAGTTTTCTTAGAAGATGAGCCACTGGCAGGTTGTGGTCCAGACGAGGAGCCCCCAGTGGCCCCGTTTCCTCCAGGAGTTGACGAAGAACCGGAGTTTTTAGAGAAGTTGAACACATCCAGATCAATCAGTGCTTCTCCTGATATTTCGCGAGAATGAGTCAAGATTAAGTCAACAGCTTCATCAACACGCTGCTTCAGTGTATCTTCAGAGGCTAAGAGTATTAACAATTGAGGGGGTGGCAGTTCCAACAGCATTCCTGTTATCTTGGGAGCTAACGATGGTCGCAGTGCGTGGATCTGTAAGTTAATAAATAATTTTATCATTAACATTCATATTGGATTTTTGAATTACAAGAATAAATTGACTAAACATGGGGTTCATAGGAAAAGCGTCCATCTTGCATTACAATGGAAAAAGGGGTCACGCCCCAAAAGATCAAAAGTTTTTGGCGTTGTATGATTTTCTGCTGAACAAATATAAGCGGAAAAAAGGATTTCAATGATTTCAATGTCAAATTTCAACTGTCTAGTCGCCCAAGGCATAACCATTATCAGATATATTTTGAATATTAAAGAGTCGACATTGAGGAAATAAAGGCAGTTACAATTAAGGGTAAAAATCAAAATTAAAAAATATAAGTATCTCATAAAATTTAATGTGTATTAGAGGATTTTTGGCAGACAATATGACAATATCTCTTTAATTGCATTATGCGTCAGTACTTCTTTTTCGTAATGATACTCTCGCACATTTTGTAGTAAAGTATTTTGTATTTAACACTGGAATAAAACCGAAGATTGGCACAGAAGCAAACGTATGCCAAGGCATGTGGCTTAATAGACAACTTACGCCTAAGTAATTCAAAAATACAATATACTTACTTTAACATAAAGTCTTTCTCCGATCTGCTGCTGATGACTGGATAAATGATCATTTAGAGTTGCAGGATTAGACGAGCCTTCTCCTGTACTGGTTGAAGGATGAAACGGTCTGGCGTCAAAAGAAAGATTCCTTCTCACTTCACGAACTCGAGGGGATCCTCTCTACACATTAATTTGTTCATTATTTGTACCCAGTCAAGGACAAGTTATAAAAAGACAAAGTATAAGAAAAGAAAACCGTAAGTATAACAGTATTTTGTTCAACCTTAAAACTTACCTTGACAATACGAACTTGTTGGCCTCGACGTATATAATCCTCCCTCAATCTTAAACGCTGTAAAACATTAAATTGAGAGCCGTATTTGTTTCCTACCAAGCACCCTTCTAAATTTGGTATTCTCTCTTCGCTCAGTAATGCCTGAAAATAATTCATTCCAACCAATAAATAAAAGTTGACATATTTTTCAATTTTTTTGCCATTTTTTCATTTTTCGAAGTTACCTCAGCTATAGCCGTGTAAAAACTTCTTGCTACTCCAGATCCTTCTCCAGGTTCGTCTTTAAACGTTACCTGAAATTATTTAATTAATACACATTAAAATAGTTGTTGTTAAATCTGTTGTATAAATGAACATTCATCAACAATTACATACTTTGACACGATTAACAGCGAGAGGAGGATGCGGCGAGGTTGCTCGTCGATGTGCAGAGCTGTAATGACTGTTCAATTCCTTGAATGTCTGGATAATTAGCTGATTCTTATCCCTTTCGAGTTTAGATAATGTGAGATCTCGTTGCTGTGAGTTTCGGAGCCTTTCCATTTCCCTTCGGAACCGACTTTCCTTGACAGGGAATCCGCCCAACTCAGAAATAACAGATCCTGGTTCTAGGCCTACGTCATCGACGAAAACACGACCAAAGAGTTCTAAGGTAAGTCTCCAACGTCCCAAGAGAACTTCGTCGGTGATCATCGATGAATTAAATAAGACTAATTGTTGATTCGGTTGTGCAGCGGCGGGCTCATTAGATTTTCTATTGAGAGGAGTCAAAGTCGGGAGTTTCAGGGAAATTCCAGACCTCGGGGTAGTTTCTACAGTTACGTGGGCAGAAACGTTGTCCGCTGAGTCCATTGGGACAACAAGAATCTCAGGAGATTCGTTTATTGGATCCTAAAGGGAACAAAATAGAATTATGAGGATAATGGGCATAATAAGTAACTGCTGTATACTCAATTAATAATGAACTGTTACTTACACTATAAGATGCGCTTGTGGGGCGGTGACAAACGATGACACTTTTGCCAGGGGATCTTCCCAAGCTTGGTTCTACAACGACATTCGGTTCGCTGATTGAGAGTGGTGGCCCTGCAGGCGTACTTGAAGAGGAGGAAGAAGATGGACCAGGAGGAAGCGGCAGCGTGGCCGACAGACTTGGAGTTATTTTCTTGACAGATACGATAATAGGAGCTCGCTGAATCGTGGAGCTTGAACCAAGATTACTATCACTATCCGAGATGGACGAGGATGAAGAGGAACTGGAGTTTTCGTTGCGGCTTGCCATGCTCAAATCTTGAGGAGCACTCTGTGGCTGACCCCACTTAGATGCATCAGCAGACGTGACAGACACTGTCAACTCAGGCGGGGTTATCTTGACAAGGGGCGGTGGTTTCGCTAATAGGGGGCTAACCAATGGAACATTTAGTGACTCGAGGACAACATTGAGTGTGGGCGTTGAAGATGAAGGTCCAGCAACTGCCTCTTCGATTTTTGGTTTAATTTCCACTTTCTCTTCAGTAACGATCAACTTGGAAGTGACTGTCACTACAGGCTCAGATTTCACTTTCTCTGCGTCAACCATGTCTTCGTCCTCCGGGATTGTTTCGGGGAGACGAGGGCGTTTCGCCAGCAAAGCTGAATAACTTGGAGGTTCTTCGGAACGCGATGTCAATCCCAATTGAGATGCTCTAATTTCCATCAACGAAGAATTGCCAATTGCTTTGGGAAGTCCGAATAAATCTTCCTTTCGGACATTAGGCTGCAGGAGGTGAGGCTTCTCGGCAAGAGGAAGGCTCTCCGACACAGGAGACTAAAACACGAGAAAAATAATTAGCCATTAGTAAAAACAGTTTTCCAATGTTGACAGCGTAAAGTATGTAACCATTTAATAATCTGAATACATCATTTACCTGGAAAGGGTCCGGAGGGGGGCATCCAAGACAAAGAGTTGACTCCGACCTTTGGAAAAACAAATGTTTCCTCCCACCACTTTTCCCAACCAAACTGTTTTGGGAAACTTCATCATCGAAATCGTTTAGTTCGACACTACCAACATTATTCTGCGTAGAAGTGTAGCTCATATCATCCGGCTCATCTGGATCGTGTACAATTATATTTTCAAAGTCATTTCCTTCTGCAGCGGTGGTTGTCGGTGTAGTCACTGTATCACTGCCGCTTCTCAAAAAGTAAATCAACGAGTCAAAAACGTAAGCCACATGTTTAAGCGAAGACACGTCAATGACCGGGAGACTGTCTAAATGTTCCGCATTGTGTGCCCTCATTAACGAAAGGGAGTAGGATAGAAACTCTCTGCGTGCAGAATTGGAGTCATCTCGTTCTCTGGCTGTTCGCGTTTCTGTTGTAACTCCTGGAGCCCTGGACCATGACGTTGCTGTAGTCGTGGTTCGCCTAACTTGCTGAGGATTTGGGTGCGGATGGGCCGAGGGTTCTCCGGAAACGGTCAACGAACCCCCAAAACGAAGTTGTCCTTCTGTAGAGTCCATCACAGTTAGCAACCATTCCCACACTTGCAGGAGACGACGGTCTAAATGAACTTGCAGTTTATTCAAATCTTGTTGCGACACTTCAAGTTTTCGGGAAAGGCGGGGTACCAAATTGGGATAGTCTTGAATATATTTAAGCAAATCGCCAATTTCCCTGCAAAATAAATAATAATTAGCCCTGTTGCTCGCAAAAAGCTTTAGATGTTTTTGTTCCATTTAGAATATTTAGATTACCTCATGATGATTCCAAAGGCACGAGCCAATCCAGACGCTGTGGTGGCCATTGTTACCGACTCTTGGTTATTGGCGGCAGCAGCTGCTGCTGCGGCTACGGCAGTAGTTGTGGCAGATCGTCTCATTGTCCCTGAGGTGTGGTCAATAAACACAAGTCCAGCTGCCGAAGGGCGAATTCCAGTGGATTCGCGACTTCGAATAGCCCATTGCATTGAAACAGGTGCCAAGTTGCCACTTCTCGCTCCCGCTTGAGTGTTTGGTCGTCTTTCGAATATCTGTTCGTCACTTCCAATTGCAAATTCGTCCACAGCGACACTGGCTGCATTTCCACTTGATCCACTGGCAGGATTATTGCTACTTGTTCCAGGCGCAGGTGCTCCACCACTGACAGTATTTGCACTCGTTGTTCCAGCGTTTCCAGCCACGGCTGTGTCACGATCGTCACTTTCGTTTCCTTCCGACTCGTCTTCATCGTCATCCTCGTCCTCCTTTGCAAGCAAAGTAATATTAGAAAACTGTTTCTTATTTATTTAACGATAATATTCGAAAATTCTGAGTACATAATTACCTGCTGAGTCGAGTCATCAGAATCATCTTCTGAGAATAAAGCGAGATTTGCCACGCCCCCGCCATTGTCTGATCCCGCAGTGGCGTGTGTTTGAATGCTCCTTTGAGCAACTGAACTAGCAGCGTCATTCATATTACTTTGGTTGTCATCTGAATCACTTTCGGATTCTGCAAGGAGGTCCAATTCCATGTCTGACTCCTGCTCGCCTCCTTCGGCAATGACCATAGGCTCTTGGGGCACCGAGGCCTGTCCTCTATCGTCCCCATCAACGGCATCCATTTCATTCTCATTGTTATCTTGATCCTGATCATCCATTCCATCTTCAGCATCTTGATCACCGTCTCCCTCAATTTCGTCACTCGGGTGGACAAAAGCCCCACTTCGGATTAATCTTGAGTCGTTCACAATCTGAATGGGGTGGGACTCTGATTCCATCTGATTTGAGTGTGCCTGGTTGCTAGACTCCGAAGAATGATTACTGGAGTCAATTAAATGGTGACTGGAGTATGGCTGCAGCGGGTCGACACTGAAAAGTTCCTCGCTCCCCTAAAAATGATTCACAATTTCATTAAGATACTAGTATTACTTAAAATAATCAAAGCAGAAGCAAGCGTTCAGTCTACTCATTAAAGCATATACTTACGCTTATTACATCGGAAGTTGTGGAGAGTAATGGAAACGATGCAGTGGGTCTGGCCACACCCAATCTCACTGGAGCGATTTGCGAATTTGCAATTTCACATAGTTCTTCTATTGACAATGTGATCAAGGCCTGGAAAACGCGACGACAGTATTCAATGTGCGTCGGAGTTATTCTATTAATAAATCAAAAATTATAATTATAACAATTATTCTTCCCATAGTTAACAACATACTGTAGAACATTTTATTTTCCCTTCTTACCCTTTCTTAACTAACGGAGCCAATTCAACACTGACTATAACATAGATTCTTGCAACAGAACGGATAAACCGTCGAGCAACTAATTCCGCCTCCGATTTTCTCGTTGCTGATTTTGATTGCAGCTCCCGGATCAACGTGGTTAACAGAATGTCCATCATCTAATTATCAGATACAAATAAATAATTAAAATTCCTTGCTAAAAGAGTGACAAACACATTTAAATTACGAGCCCACGTCAATTAGGGGCCTATTATTGTTATCCACAGAATAATTTCGAACCTCATTGCTACATTTGACCAACATTCGATATGTGAATTTGTCCAGCAGGGCAGTTCCACTTTGCTCATCTGCTCCGCTCTCCGAAACTCCAGACATGACCATGGCTTTAACAGCTGGCCAGTCATCCAGCAATTGTTCCAGTCCGGTTCGACTAAACCGTGGCGGTTGTAAATCATGGTCAGGCATGTCAGCATCTAAAACATCATTGGCTACAGTTTAATCACATGTAATTCGGATCCCACTACTGACTTTCGGCTTACAAATATCAGAAGAAGACTTTACTCACCGACATCCGCAGGTTTTCTCGCAGAACTCGTATTTCCCCGATTTCTTGTAGTACGGTATTGTTTTTGTTCCAGCAATTGACGTCCAGCTGTCTGGACGAGGAATAGCAAAATATTCTCACCTCTGAAAAGCATCAAATACATTTTTATTCGTTGGGCATGGCAAGAAATAGCATTTGATAAGAAAAGCGTTTACAATATATACCTCGAGTTATTGATGGTGACCAAATCTGTGTCACTGACAAGTTTGCATAATAGTTCATATCTAGCTTGTTGATTTCCCATTACCAATGCTTTGCATTTACACTTTTCCCAACAATCACAATAGGCAGTTGGAGATGTCCTCTTTAGCTTGCAATCGTGTCCCTTATGACAAACACGGGCACATTCAGTGCAGCAACAGAGGGACCCAACAAGGCCACAGGTTCGGCATTCAAAAATGTCCTAAATTAATTATTCAGATAGGTCATTAAAAATTGAAGTTGAACCAAAAATGAGCATATCGTTAAAATATGCATAACAATAATATATTACCTGATTGATATGTTCAGCTCCAGTCCAAGTAAAGCTACACGTGTCATTACAGCATAGGACATGTAGAGGAGAATCATCGGGCAATGACCCAGGTGGGTATATCATTGACATCATTATCTAAAGATACAATTACATCAACACGAAATTCAGTAAAATATCAAAAATAATAATTTTTATTTTCGTTCAAAATTTTGTCCCCATTTTCGGCAAAGTTGGAAATAAGGATTAAAAGAAAAATAAGCTTTATACCTTCTTTTGAACATCTGTGTCTGGTGATCTATCTTTCGAGATTCGTTGAATAGTCTCAAAAATCGTCAGTGCGCCAGCATATGCTCGACTGGCCACAGCTAACATAAAAGGTGTCTGTCCTCTTGCGTCTCTACAATAACAAGAGAATCATCGTAAATATGTATAAATGATCTTAGTCTTAACACCTTTGAAATTATAAATGAAGAAAAACAAAGAGCAATGAACGGATAATTGTCTTACCTTTCTCCAAGTAACTGATGGAGATGAGGCTCCAATGCAAAGGAATCGCACATTAATTTTAAGGCGGCGAGAGCATTTCTAACTCGCTCATTAGGGTCCCACACGCAGGGAGATGTTTGCCCAGAGTTGAAGTTTTGCCCGGACGATCCTGCTCCAGGACTTGTAGAGCCAAATCCTCTGAAACCCAAAATAACGCTGGACTCTGTACTTTCATTTGAATCCTCTGCTTCGATTATAGGATTAGCTGAAGCTGAATGTCCTGGTAGATTCATGGGTACATAGCTATCGTCTGGTTCGTGAATAGATTGATTTGCTCGACGCATCATGTCTCGTAATACAGTAGATGGACTTGAAGCTTGAGATGGTCGACTCCCTAAAAATTAACATAGAATTGACTTTGCTATTCTGAACTGAATACCGCTGAAAGCGCTACAATTTACAATTATTCCAAAAACGAAATAAAATTATTTCAATTAATTTACCAGATGAAGTTGATGGATTTCCCAATACACTTGCAAGATTCTCGATTGTGGTATCCAATGAGGGCGCGAATGGATTCGCAGCTCCAGAAGTCCCCGCTGGGGTTGATGTGTTCGCTGTGGCCACTGGTGTGGACGCACTCGTTCCGGTTCCAGATTCTGTTTCCTTGTTTGTCGTTGGCATAGCCATGGACACACATACGTGAAAGATATTTCTATTTCCATCACACCTTTCAAAAAGAACTTTATTCAGACTTGCACCATTTGGTTTGGATTGACACTCGTGTTCCAAATTCGTCAGAACCTGCCGCACACCTTCTATGTCGCACTTGAGCACTTTGGACATTAGCATCTGCTGCTCTAAAGCCATGACGAGTACACCTACTTGATTTTTCTGCTGGGCTCCTACGTGTGGCAAGGCGTGAATTCCAATCCCAATGCATTTTAAAGGAGGCAAATCTACCAAAATTGGGTCTTTAATGGCTTCCAGGCAATCTTTTACTAAAGGATAAATCGTTCCGTTCCCATCTCGTAAAATGTTCATAAACTCACTGTCCCCACTACAGTTTAGAGAAATTTGTCCAGGGTCTAAGCCTAAAAAGGCACCTGTGTCCGAGGGGAAGGAGCTCTCCGCTTCCACTTTCCCAGTGCTTAGATTGTAGGACTTGTATATAAGTTTCTTCCCTTCACGCACAACACAGTGAATGCCAACGGCGTCTACTGACATAGATAATATATTCGTTAAATCTGTTAAATGGACTCTTCTTGGCACTTTTTGCATACAATCGGGCGACTTCGGCAAAACTCCATTCTTCACAGGTTGCAGGTCATCAAGTCTTAATAAACGGCAGTCTTGAAGGACAGATGCTACATCTTCGTCTTTACTTTCTTTCAATACTACATCTTTGGCGTCTCTCACGGAGGTTAGTGAAGACGGGTTGGCAGCGGTGAACTTGATCACTGCGTAAGACCCGTCGATTTTTAAAACTTTTCCTAATGGAATATTTTTTGCGTCTTCTACAAAAACTACATCCTTCAACTGCCATTCTTCTTCGTCTTTTTTCTCGTGACCGTCTTTCATTGTTGGACCTTTCTTAGCTCGCTTTTGTGAAGTAGATGGTAATGTGGTGTCCGAACACGTAGAACTAGCTGGAGAGGGAGGTGGGGGCATTGTCTCCGCAGAACGAGGTTCTGCCTTTTTTACTTCGGCTGGAGGGGGTCCTGGTAAAACCTAAAATAAAAAATATTTAAAAGATTTAATTAATTTTAAATTAAACTAGATTAAGAGCCGTGAGAGCAGTTTAAAAATGATTTCCTACCTTGAATCGGCATTTATCTGTTAAACTCCAAGCAGAATTCATCAGCTGTCCAACTTTAGGTATTCCTCCACAGGTTGTAAAGCCGATTGATCCAGCTTGATAAAGAGGCGCTACTCGCATCAATACTTGGCTGCCTGTGGTGATTTCAGAATTAGCCCCACTACCAGCAGAAGAGGAGGTTCCAGCAGTCGAGCTGGGCATCCCACCCCCGCCGGAGACACTCGGTCGAGTTTGCTTCTTTGACTTGGTGCGATATTTATCCCACAATTTTTTTCTTTGGTTGAATGGCAAAACTCCCCACCAGAACAAACCATTGGTCTCTGTACGTGCCAAAGTGTAGAGATTGCAAGTTACCAATTGAATTACTTTTTGTCCTTGGAATGCATCTTGAAAAGATTGAGATCCGTGTTCCAGACGAGAAGCAACATGGGCAATGGAGTCGTCAACCCAAGTGGCCACTTTCCCCGATTCTGAAGCTACGGAGCATCTGATGGAGGACGAAGAGATACAAACTACCTTCTCATTTAATAATCCCAGGGATACCACGCGAGGATGATTGATTGATGGATTCTATTAAAAACGAAACAACATTCATAGTTAGAAGCTAATAACGAATAGTCTCAATTCTGCATCTTATTATCATTTGTATTAGGTTCTTACATCTGGATGTTTATATGGTTCCACTTCGATCCACTTCCATTGATACAAAACGCCGTTAGTGCCCACTGCAATGAGTTCGCTATGCATTGCAGCAATAGATGTAAATTTCAAGTTCTTTGCTCCATCTGGCCAGTATTCTATTTCATCAGAAAGCCAAATCGGGCTGCTTTGATTCATCGATGCAGGATTAGATGCACATCCCGAACCAGATTGTCCTTGCCCTGTTTTAGTTCTACTCGAGTCTCCTTGATTAGCATCGTTCGAATTATTATTCCATGGCTCTCTTAGAGCATTTTCTAGCCAACGACGAGGTCCAAAATATTGGCGATCCCTCCATCTGGAAAAACTGTCTCTGTCTCCCGGTTCTCCACTGGTTCTGTCAGATTGCCTTAATGTTCTTGCTCCAGCAGCAGAGCGGCTATCAATACAAAAATTATTAATTTTTTAATTATTAATATACTTTGGCCTTTGGCTTTCAATTTTAAATTAATTATATGCATACTTTCTTAGCGAGGAGTAAGCAAACATGTCATCAGGAAAAACAGCGTCAACAGCATCGGATAGCATGACAGGATCGGCCGCACCCCCAATTCCGCTGTCGAGTAGTGACATTAAATCTTCCGACACGTAAGAGTCTTGAGAATCATCAGCATCATCCCCTTCCTCATCATCTCTTGAAAGAAGGTTATTCACAGCTAAGTTAACATCTAAATTAGTTCTTTGAAGTTCCCTAATTATCAGACTTCTAGATTTTCCTTGTAGGACTACTTGAGCTTGAGAGACCAAGTCTTCCGGTACATACTGAGCTGGCACTACAGGACGGGATGATCCCATTATCACTCCTGTACCCCTCCCTCCCCTTAAGGTGGCTGTGCGATTGATACGGCCTCGTTGTCTTGCCTGCTGGCGTGACGAACTCCCGCCAAAGGCTTTGCTTGACCTAAGTGCCCCAAAAATATTAGTTAGTAACCAATTTAGAAAAAAACCTGTAATAGATATTATTGTGTTAAAACAGCGCATTACAATTTTGAAGCCTCATTTCGACTGAGATCTAAACGGTCCGATATCACGGAGAAAGCAAGACGAGCAACACGGCCATCATCAAACAAAAGGGCAATGTGTGCGGGTCCTACGGCAATCTGTCTAACAGTTGGTCCTCCACGAATCGATGATAGTACATTGGAAACATTCAGCCCATACCGGTTGATACGTTCCCCGAGCTCCCGTATTCTAGAAAACGAAAGAAAATGTCACTTAGTCTTTTACGAGTAACTATAACTGAATCAATTGTGCTATGAGAAATATTGTCATCATCTTACCTTTCTGCGAGCTGCTCATCTGTCCCAGGAAGAGGATGCACTAAGAAGTGTATTCGTGACATCCTTCCTTAGGCATAGGTTAACTGTGAATGAAACCAAATCAGCATTTCAAATAAAATAAAATTCCTTCGTAATGCAGTCGAAAAAAAAAGAAAAATAGGCATACAAACTATGATGCAGCTTGTTTGCAGAGAAATGGCAAACACTATAAAATGATGCCTATTTACGTCGTAATTTATTTATAAGCACACGAGAAGAAGAATGAACTTAATTGCGTAAAAAACTATTAAGGTTGAAGGTAATTAATGCACAAACAATAGTCAATAAATTACTGTCCATGAAGACACCATTTGTGCCTGCCCCATTTTTGTAATGATGAATGATTAATCAGCCATTTCTTACAACGGGTCAAAATCATTTTTAAAACGACTAAACTTGGAATGTCAAATGTACAACACAAACAAGTCTGCAGTAAATAACTGTTTTCAGTTTTTGCGTTCATTTTTATTTAAGAATTTAGTACCTTATTTGCTCCCGTTGTAACACCCAATAATTTTTGTTGTTTGCGAATATAAATTATGAATTCTTCACTGTGCACCATCAAGGTCCCTCCTTAACACTTCGACGCAATTTTTTTACACGTATCCACAAGATTAAGACGCAATTCTTTATGGTGACATCAAACTGCAACAAAAGAGAATGTTAAATTAGGATTCGGTGTCAAAATATGAAATATCTACGTGCATCTCGAAGGTTCACCGTCTCAACAAGACTACTACGTGCATAATATGCAATCACAATAATACAGAAAAATAATCCAGTCAGTTCAGCCAAAGTTGATTGAACAAATGACTAATAAATGTTGAATGTCAAATGTAGCAATTTTGCAATTAATATTAAAATATTAATTGCAAGCCTCGCCTCAGTCAGTTGAATTGGCAATTTTTTTTGGTTTTAACGTTTTTATAACTTTCGTATTTCCTTTGTTCGTGTAAATTTTATCATTTGCCCTTACTTTCAACATTGAACATTGAAACAAAAACAAATTAGAGTAATTTAATTTTAATGCCTCTCCCTCTCCCTCATAAAAACTTGGTTATTATTGGTGTTTATGTATTGACAATTGCAGAGAAGAGAAACGACAACGAACGTATTATTGAACTAAAAATAAATTGCAGCTAGTCAACAATACATAGAAATTGCGAGTGAGATGACAAACCATCTATCAATAAAACTCAAAACTGCCACTCTCGGGCACCTAACAAAAACAAGGGAGTAAAAATTAAAAATTAAATTTTTGATACCGAAATTCCTACGAAGACGAAACCAGTTATTACGAATCAAAATGACATGACATGAGGAATTAAAGACTTACCTAATAATAATCCCAGTTGCAATAATTATTGTAAGCACAGCAATAATTCGAATAACAATGAGTGACCGCACCGTGTTGTCCACACGGCAGCAACCAACACACCAACTAGTAGAACTTAGAACAACGTCTGTTTGACTTTCAACTTCACGAGAACTTTTTACGCGATATTGCCTTCTCGCTGCGTGCAGAATCTGCACGACACAAGAGTTCACCAACAGCCAACCACAAGCAAGCGAACCGAATTTGAACGGAAAAATATCATGCAAGCGCCCACGAACCCGCAGCAGAAAACTCAAATACAATAAAGCGCGGGAATCAGGGAAAGCGCCCTGTTGTCGTTGCCGATACTCGCGCAATATGATTATTATCTTACTAAACCTGTGGTCCTGGATCTGGAAGGGGCGCAACACCCAAGCAATGCAATGCCCTCAAGCAGACCTAAGTATACCAGCGCATATAAAAACTGGCAACTATAGTATTATTATAGCGCCGTGTTCATTAGAGAAGTAAAGAAGTACTCATAACGTTTAGAGCGCAGCGCGCAAGCGCATCTAAAATAGAAAATATATTTTGATTTTAGCTCAATTTTCAACGCGCAACGCCATCTGAGTCTGGGAATCGTATCAGTACTGTTGCAGTATCTCGTTCTGGCAACTCGGCGCTTTTATTGTGGTATACTATGGTATTGGCACTTCTAGATAATTGCGCTTGGCGCTGCGCTCAATTCAAAGAATGCTAAAATGCATGGCGTTTTGTATAAAAATTGGAGTGAGGGAATGTAGTGAGGGAATGCTAAATCTAGTTACAGAAAGCACTCGTGACGCGGTAAATTTTGATTTGTATAAATAATTGACAAATAAATTATAGTGACATTTCAAAGTCAAAAAAGTCACTAATTTAAAAATATTTTATAAAATAATTTAAATATTTATCATCACTATCAGTGTAAGCGTCAGCAAATGCTAAGTTCCGTTCCGTGTCAATTTTACTGGACGGTATATTCATAAGTTGAAGTTTTACTTGCAAGTTTTGCAAACTAAAATTCCTTCGCATCTGCAAACAAAATCTCATTGATAACAAATCTTTGTATTATTGATTATTGTTGTAAATAGTTGCTAATTAAATAGGTCGTAGGTCCTATGTCATAAGTGACAATGGTGCTGAATACCGATATAAATAAATTGAGCAAAGAATCCCAGGCAAAAAATCTCATTATGAGAGCCTGGAGAGAAAGGTGGACGGATATACAGTGGGGTATCAATGTAAGATCGGTAAGTCGTTAAAGTTGAAAGTTATAAAAAAAATTGCCGTTGTATTTTTACTCTAACATCAAATATTAACTGTCAACTGCATGTAATATTTTGTAAACTAATTTCTGGATTTTTTTCAGCTTGTTGACCAGGAACCGGATGCTTCTTTTATTGCGGAGTGCATTTTGCAACAAGCTCTTAATGGGCCAGGACCGAACGCTCTTGTGTTATCTTATTTGATGCATTCTATTTATTCACAGGTAAAGAACTGTAAAACTCATTCTCATTGTCTGTTTAATATTTTTTAAATATATGAAAACGAATGGTAAAATGAAATGAATTGAAATTGAATTATGAAAGTAATAAAGTGTTTGTACTACTATTTAGATGATTAGGACCTCGGCAGTTCTGCGAAGCGTGAGTCAGTATGACGGCTATCATAAGCCATTTTGCATTGCAAGTTTATTGGATTTACTGGATAACATAAAAGTAAGTTAATTATTGTCTTGGCAGGCAAGTGTGGGCACTTACTCTTTCCAAAGAGTCCAGATGCAAAATGAATGTTTTACTGTTTCAGGATCAAATAATTTTGATACAACCAGAAGACGCAGACAAATGCTTAGACCTGGCCTTATCTCTGGAAGCTATAGTTCATTGGCTACTTACGTGTATGTATTCTTCCTTGGAAAATCTGTCCGATTTGTCAATTACTGACTTCCCAGCTGAAATAGAAGACTCAAAAATTGTCATAAAATGTAGAAAATTATTGGAATACTTTCTCGGAGATCAATTCTTAAATGCATTAGTTCATGTGGCAATTTTGGAAGACCCAGGTATGTCAATGAAGACACTTTACTAAATAAACCTTTCCAGATGAAAGTCTTGTCTATAATTGAGATATATATTTTCTAGTTTTGTATGGAAACATCAAGAAGATGTGCAAAGAAGTTGGAAAATTTTCTGATGGTCATCATCATGAAGATATTGCTGAAATTACAAAGTGAGAACATAGAATTTTTTTAGATTTGTGGGCATCGGCGATTTAGTGGTCGAAGTTAAAATCTGTATCGATTTAATATTTACAGGTTGATCGACAAATTAAGCAGCTTTCGAGAAGAAGACGACCCATCAAAATACTTAAAACTGCTTAAACGTGTGGATGGTAAACAAATGCTGGTGTGCAATCCGTCAATTCAAGCTGTAATTATGAATTCAGCTTTACTGCGTTCGTCCAAAGATGTTGTAGCTATTGCAGCGGATCTCCTGATTGCCAAACAGTTAAAGGTAGTTTAAAACAGTTTTACGAGCCAATTCACAATTTTATTCTATGGGCGATTGTGAGCATAATTCACTGCACGCCGATATTTAATAACTCCAGATCTCAGAATCGTATTGAAAAATTTGTTACTATCATTCGGTTTTACTTTTTGTAGAATTTGTCAACTGCTGATTTACTTTGCGAAGTTGTCCACGCATGCATGATTGGTTTAGCCGATTCTATTGGGAAAGACCAGGAACTGAAATTCATTGGATTTGTTTTTCTTCAGCTTCCTGCACTATTAAACATACTACGTGAACGATTGGGTAAGTTTTCGAATCTCCGATTATTTAAATTTAATCTGTATATTTATGTATTTAATCTGTAATTTAATGGAACAAATAATGGTTAATGTTTGAATTATTAATATTTAGGTGCAGGGGATGATATAATGAAGGGGTTGGACAGTTTTCTGCGAAACGAATCTGCCCTTGATGTCATCGATGCAAAGTTACACTGCTGCACGTTAGATCTGTTTTTAACAAGCTTGCACAAAAACGGACTGATCAGTGACGCAGATAAGAAAATGCTACTGAAAAAGTATGACGAAATAAATACTTTAATATTCTTCCCAATTTTGTCTAACAGTAGGACATTATCAATTTATATAATATAATGTTGTGTAATTTAGGAAGGGTTCCAGTAGCATACCCCCTAAGCAAAATTCTAGTAATGCTGTACTGATTTTAAAAGCAGAATCAACTTTGCTGTCTGTTCTGAAAACATTAGATGGAGATTATGTAAAAAATCAGGTTAGCGTACTTTATTATTTTTATCTGCCAGTTAAAAAAATGCATAGGGAAGGCAATTATTTAATGTGCTAGTTTTTTTAATTTTTAGGACGCAATTTTAGGAGTTTTGTGTGACATGTTGGGAAAGAGTTTTGAACTTATTCTTACTGCTGCATCGTCAACAGGTCGACTTCAGCAGGTCACATCAAGACTAGTTAAATTAAATCAATGCAGTAGGCAAGTAACCGGTGAAAATAATAAAGCGTCCGGAACACGAGCTATGATTTTTGATATCTCGTTTCTCATGCTTTGCCACACAGTTCAACATTACGGATCCAAAGTAAGTAATCGTTATATTGCAGTGTAAAAGGTAATTTTTTGAAATAGAATTAACGAATGAAAATATTTATATTGCAATCATTTTTGTAGTCATTGGCCTTAGACGAACCCGATTGCTTCTTTGATGAGTGGTACCGTGATTGTATGGTAGAAGACAATACGGCCAAAAATCCAGATATTATTATTAATCGGTGTGACCAAAACAAAGTGGACATTTTGCTAAATCAGTACTTGCAGGGAGATGAGTTAAAAACGAGGTATATATTAATTAGCATTATCATTTAACTTTAACCGAAGTCATTGTATGCTGTATGTATGTATGTTGTAGCTAATGAACTAACTTATTTTAATTTCATTAACCTAGTTTGGTGTTTTGGCATGAGCTGTGTACCAACTCTGTTGGCGTCGTCAGAGAACTTTTATTAGCCTGGGAAAACGATGCAGTCAGCTTTCCTGAAGTTAAGAAAATATTAGATGTTTTTCGCTCAAGAATATGTACTTTGCCCGTTTGTATCGCTGCCTGGCTGTGTGCCTACATTCAGGTAGCTTATAACATCAGTACTTTTTATAGTGTGCAAATGAAAATGAAAAATAGCAGTAAAATATAATTGTTCATTGTTCTAATTCGGAATTACATTGTTCTGTGTTCATAATTAGATGATGCCAGAGGAGCAATGTGGAAAAGCCAGATATGTACTGAACCACTTTCTTAATCCTGTTCCTTTGGATGAGGCACAAGACCACTTTAAAGAAAGGTAATCGATATCTTTTGATTGTAATAAACTGCGTCTTTTCATGGATCTGCGAATAACATGATGAATGAATTTTAATTTTAGATCCCTTATGATGACAAATGTTATTACAAAGATGATGAACTGCATCCAGCCATTAACTCCGTCACCTATTACTTCTGGATGGTAAATAAAATTGGACTTGTTGGAACATTTATTTCTATATTTTTATTGTTTTGTAATACTTTACGTTACAAACTATTTTAGCATTTCGGAGAGCAAACCTGTTGCTGAGCTGTACAAGCATTGCTGGGAATGTATGGCATCGAGAGGTGTGATTGACAATGAGACAACTCTTACATTGAAAAATCTTTTAGGAATCAGTGGTCCTCACTATTTTGTTCAAAATTTAGTTAAGGTTAGTGGAAAATGTATTTGTGCGAAAGTAATTGTATTAGATATAGTACATGATAAATAATTGGTATTTTAATATCAATTAAAATATTATAATGTCGTAGGAAATGCTGGATTTGCAATACAACATGGAATTAGTTCATTGGTCAGATTTGGCTTACGGAATTTTTCACATGGATCTCAATAATTGTGTAGCTGCTCTGGTTCGTGTTGTTCTCCCGTCTATACTTCACTATTCCAGCAGGTAAAATCAACAATACTACTGCTAATTATATTGAAAATTGTATAGATGCATATTTGAGATTCTGACACATAAATACAGTACAATACAATTTTAAGAGAATTGAACTATAATTTGTTAATTGCATTTTCTGTTCCAACAGTGATGTGACGTTTGTCGAACCACAGATATTGGCCTTAGTATCCCTTTCTGTTGATTGTATTCTTTCTTATTATTTGCACACAAAATCGTTTGTCAAAGAAGAGCCGAAAGACGATGGAGAGCCACAGAATAAGCGCAGAAGATTGGCAGATGCACCCCTAGGTTCTAAAGAGGTACTTTGAATTGTATTGAAACCGTGGCTTACGACATGAAAATAGAGAGCGAAATAACCGATTTAATTGTGTAATTATTCTTTTTGCAGAGCTTATCTAACCTGGAACACATGCTTAAAGAATTATACGAAGAATTTGACAAGGTTCTCTGTCAGAATGGGGAGTCTCAACCACAAGCTGTGTTTATATACCATTTCCTCGAGCAAATGGCTATAAAAGCTCCAAACCTGACCCTCCTTCATTATATACCAAATCAAATTGTAAGTAAAATCTTTATGTAGTTCAATTTCCATGCTCAGAAAATACTAAATGTCAAAAAATATAAGAAAACTATATTTCCTGTTGCCTGTTGACAATTTTAGGATGTAATTTATGTTGTCATTGTTTTTAGATAAACCAGTTGATGTCCTTAATGTGTGATGACATGACTTCAAAACTGCTTCTACATTTGTACAATTTGGGGGAGAAAACTGGACGGCAGAACTGTGCCCAAGCTATTTGTAATTTGAAATTTGTACAAGTGGTTCACCGTCACCAAAGTCGTTTGAATACGTAACTTGTTGAAAATTTAATAAGTGTTGCTAGATAGCTCCCCCTCCCCCATTTTCTATCTAGTTTTAACCGTAAAATTAGCGTGTTATAATTACAACTAATTTTATAATTTTATTAGCTGATTATCAAACTTTGTGTGTGTGCAGTGTAAACAAGGGAGAGGATATTATATTGTAATACTAACTAGTAACTAGTAATGTATGATGTATTTATGACTTGTATGGAGTTGCAATTTTATCTAAACAACTCGGTATGTTAAAATGTAGGCTAGGTATGCCGTATACGGCTATAATAAATATGTAAATATTCTTTTGTACCACGATAAACTGTGCAATGTGTAAATATGTATAACTTGGATCTTTGTAAATACTGAAAGAAATATATACCTAATTTAATTTGAATATAAATAGTAAAAGAATAGCATATTATTTTATTTACTGAGAATGGCATAACATATGATACCACGGCCTACCGTGCCTTATTAGCACATTAATGCGTAAATCGTAAACAGAAGTAGTTAAATAGTGTTCACAATGTACACGTACAAAGTTCCATCTCAATCCAGTAATCTTGACTTCTTTGACAATTTCACAGAGTCAATGTAAGTTATAGCTCTATATGCTCTCGGATATTGTTTTCACTAGTTGGTTATTAATATATATAGGTGTATATATAATATATATCTGTATATAAAGATGATTAAATGACCCTTGTTTGTAAGTAATCACAGATAACTCGGTTGTAGTCCCAGCTTATTATATGTACTTAAAAGCTATTCCAGACAGACAATTATATATAAGTATGCATATATGTTTATATCGTAGGGTTTAATCAAATTAATATTGCTGCAACTAGTAGTAGTATCCCAATAAACCTTAGGAATCCTGTTTCTACATTTCCTTTGGGTCGCTTTGACTTTTTGTATGTTATACTTCACAGTAAATTAAAATCTTGACTATATCCTTATGATGATTTAAGTAAGTCGTAAATCGTAAAAGTGTTGTGTAATTAATTAAGTTTATAAATTGGGGAAATAAATCTGCAGAAAACTGTTCTAGCTATAGAAATGACATCTCTAACAACATGGACCTTTGTATTACTTCGGGGAATTGCACTAATACAGGTATGTAGTGTATATAATTGCAGTCAGTAACTTGGAAAACGATTACCCGCTAATGAAAATCATTATAATGCATGTTAGTATAAATAACAAAAAAAAAACTAAATCATTCTTAATGTGTAAATGCTAAATATATTTCATTTGAATTCTACTAATTTCAGTTGCAAAGTATTTTCCTGACTTCGGTGGACAGTTTATCGACCTACAAATCAGATAAGAACAGCAAGTTTTTCCATGTAGAATTATATGAGGAAAATGCCATGAAAATGGAAAATACTGTACAGCATGATTCGGATCCTGTAGAAACTCCTTTGTTCTACGGCTGGTTTTTTGATGACGAAGCTTCTCTATCTTTACAGAAAATCAGTCAATTGTATTTTTCCTCTTGCTTAAACCGAGTTCCAGAATTTATCAATTTTATGTACAAGAACATGGAAGTGTATAACGTGACGAGCCCATTTAAGTATTTTCAAAAGCCTCTGGATCCAAATACAAACCGTCCAGTTATTCCATATCATGTAACTTCAAAATTTTGTGGAGAAAGTGATTGCTCGAATTATTCCAAAATGGTAGCTCCTTATATTGGAAAAGAATTTCAAATTCATATTATTGGACTTTTCGTTACTCCAAGAACATATGGATTTCGTATAAAGCTTTTACCCAAAGAACAGGATCTTTTTGATGAAAATATTGAATTTAATCGAAATATATATCCAGAAGACAAATCCAGTTTCAATGAAATTGAAAATAATAATATTGATGCAGAAAATACAGAAATTTTGCCAGCTTTTCCAGAAATTCATTTCGTTCCCCAAGAAATGAATTTTCATCCTTCCAATTCCAAGGCGCATTCGACAATTGGATGTGCTCCCAATGTTTTAGCAGTGCAAACGGGCTGGGATTTAATAGGAATAAATTCATTTGAAACTTCTAATGACACTCCACATAAAGATTACCAAGTCCAAGATTATGTTTCGGCACCTCTCCCCAGATCAACTTTGCGAAGATATGGTAAAGAAGGGGGTCAATTAGCGTTCGTTTTCTATCTTGCAGATAAAATGGTCGTTCCTGCTATTTTTAATGCTTACATTTAAACAAATTACATTTATCTCTCGTCTAATAATTTAAAGGAAACCCAGTTATTACTTTTGTTAAGTTTCTTTATTCGAAATTTTAATTGTGACAGAATTGATTCAGTAGTGACAATAAAAACAAAAATTGAATAGGAAATTTTTTGTAACATTGATTGAGTACATCCGTATTTAGTATTTACAGTACATACTATAACTATATTCATTGACAATGCAATTTCGGAATCACGAAAAGTAGTAATTATTAATTTAAAGATAATTACGTCTACAGCACAGTACAAATTACAAATGCTTTAGATAAATAAAGAACACGTTTTCAAATTCACTTATGAATTTCTGCAGTT
>JAQFYC010002651.1:0-24397 GCA_034694165.1 Tomocerus mixtus | reverse complement strand
GATATAAATTACTGTAGCTTATTGTGACTACCGCCTATACATAAGTATATAAGTATGTCCATAATCGTATTATGTACGTGCTAGACTAGGCAGCACTTACTTGAGCTAGGACATATAATTATCTAACAACGAAACTGTCTATATGGTATATTTAAAAACTTATTACTTAAGGGTAGCCAAACAATATGTAGCTAAACCAGGTGCAGAAGCGCAATTGTTCAGTGCGGCACGAAATTCTTAAAAAAGACATCTAATTATGGTAAAATTGCTAAAGAATACAATGATCCCATACATGCATTCCTAATATTATGTTGTGATCGCTTTTATTTTTCGTTAAAAAGTTTTCAAAGAGCGGCTCACATAACTAAGACTTATTAGTTGGGTCTTTAAGCCATAAGTAGTTTATTTTCAGAATCCTACATTTGGTTTTTTCACATGATGGTATTTATTTGTGTACTTTTTGAACGCATGTACTACAGTCGCCCAAGTAAAATTGTGTTTACGGATTTTACAGGCTATAGTGTGCATAAAGAATACAAACATGAGTCCCATACGGATATTATGCACTGGAGGGAGTGCTAATGTTACGTAAGTAACTTTGCCAGGCATGGAATCCATTCATTAGTATATAACTCACATTTTTTCGTGGTGCATATGTAGTTGATGCAGTGAACTGAAATATGCAAAGCAAAATAAGCCAAGTTTGACTGAAGTCAACACTTCAGATCACAGCATTGATCGTCACTAGAATCATCTACAGTCACAGTCTCTGAAAAGAGACAGACTGAGAAACCAAGCCAGATGATAACTATTTAATATGAATGGCTCAGATGTTTGTCTCACAAATGCTGCACAATATTTATTATTGCGGAGACGCAAATAATCATGGCTCTACTGAAAATGAGAAAAGTTTGCATGTTTGGTGACTATGTAGTATTTATACGTATTTAGAAATTGGAACTATTCATTTATAACATAAGTAAGTAAGAAAACATCTTAATCTGCTTTTGTAATACCTAGTAAATATCAGAAATGGGCCATATAAATAGAATACAAAATATTATTTAACGGTGGAGCTGAATCGTGGTTTGTTGTGTTGTGTTGTCTAGTCGTAATCCTAATCTTTATTAGATTATACATACATAATTCAAAAATATATATTATGGTCCATAGATACATTAACATCCAGTTGACAGACATTCATTACAGTACAGTTTATTTTATTGCCCTACAGAGAAATCTACTCTAATCCAATCCGGATGCGTTGATCCAATTAAATTGAATTTCCTCTCTAGAGTGCATTGATTCGATGCAATGTTTAATAAATGTGTAGCGTAGTGTATGTCCAAGTCTTATTTATGTTTATTTTTATTAAAACATGTACACACACATATAAGGCATATGTTGCAATTTTAATACAAAGTACAAACTGCTACTGGATATTGCAAATCTACTGATTATGGCAATAAAAGAAGATGAGTCTAGCTTTAGAGCTGAGTCCAACCAAGTGAGGCCAAGCCAAACAATAAACAAAGCCACTTGAACTCCCATTTATAAGTAGTTTAGTTCTGTTCCATGTGTCTACCTACTTATACTGTTACACATATTTTATTACTCTAAATAATACTAATCGCAAACAAGTATTATTTTACTCCGTACGCAAAACTTGTTGCCAATCCAATTGACATAGAGTGGATTTATTTAATTGGTTTGCCTTGTCAATTATTGCTCTAACACTAAAAGATAAATGTTTTCAATTGGTTTAGTGAACACATTTTAAACGTCTTATGTTTCAATCATAATTGGCGAATAATGATGTTTGCTAAAACATTTAGCACGGCATTTATTCTCGACTCGAGACTTCATAAACTGTATTAGAATTAATTAAGATATACAATTTCCCAGTTTTGCATTCCATAAACGGTCAAATCTCGAGTTATTATATTTTAGTATGTACATTTAAGTAAAACGAGACACTAAAAGTTTTGGACTTAAGTGCTAACACCAACAAGAGCCAGAGCAGACACCTACTCTAGTATCCGTATTATGACATAATTTTAAGTGGTTTGTTCTTCAACTTGAATCGTTCAAGTTTATGGAAAGCTTGTTCTGTCTGGTTGCTATTATGAGATTAGACTTATCGTGTAAGCGCCTTACTTTACTTACGTTAGGAACTGTATGCCTATTGGAACAAAGAAATGCAAACAATATCTCTAACAACCCTTCACCCATCCATATGTTTCCATTATCGGTCATTTTACGTCGCGTGAACTTCAGGATGTAAACACCGTCCGTAAAATTACCACCAACAAATAATCTCGTTAATATATTTCGTCAAAAATAAAGAGTCTTTCAGTTGGAGAACCATTTTAGTTATTCTAAAATTACTGTGGACACACATTATAGGATGTACAAATAAATTAAGAAAAAATAAATGTTGGATGTATTTCGAGGGTAAGTAGTAAGTAGTGCATAGATGATAAGAGAAGAGTTATGCTAATAAGAAGCATGTCATATTATGAACATTGCATTTATTTATTTTCTTTATTTCTAAATAGAAAAGATGTATGAGTTCACGTATAATTATGTAATGATATATGCATCTGTCCCAATTGCTTGCACGTAAGCGTAAGCAAGGAATAAATACATCTCTGTAATATTATCTTAATGCATTGCATCTGCATATAGGACACAACAAATACTATGTAGTTACATTTAAACAAAGTTTTCGAAGTATCTTGAATGTTGCATGTGCCTGGTTTGTATTAGAACGTACAAGAAGCGGCTGTTCTTGTTTTACAGAAGATAAGACTCAGAGTTTGACTTGTCACACTTATGTAGAGTAGAGCTAGAACTCCTTCCAACTAGATTCCTCAAGAGCCAAGCATTTAAAGATATAGATAGATAGATAAACATTAATAAGATCCACCAGAGTAGACTAGTCAGACTACTACTGTGCGGCGAATTACCAAAGTAACCTATTTGGACAATCGCCCAATATGTATAGCCCATACCATATGAATGAATGTATCGAATTCTATTTTCCCTTGTTTTATGCTAAACACTTACTTACAACTTACGACCAGCTTGTTCCATTTTATACTTTAAAGAGGGGAAGTCTTAAGTAACATACATAGTTTACAAAAATAATCGAACGACACTATTATCACACTTTTATTGGGAGAAGCTTTTGAGATGTGAATGTGACCCTTAGAAATTAAGTTTGGGAATTTTAGTTAAAGTGTGTTCAGTGTTCCTTCCTATCTTTAACAGGGATTTTATTACGCAATTAATTTACTACTGCAATAAACAATTCGAATTGTATAGCTTTCGACAAAGATTAGCTTAAAAATGTTTTAAATATCTTGTGGGAATATTCATCAATAATTTTTATTCAAATTAAAATAATTCAAGTTGGGAATATATAAACAGTTGTGTATGGAAATAAAAATGATAGCTGAGATTTGTAGCTTTAATGAAATAAATATTTTTAGTTGTGTTGGTATTTAACCAATACAATTATTAAAATATAAATATTATATATGTATCCAAGTGCCATATGTATTATAAGAGTTTTTCCATGTTGATATTGAGTAGACTTTTGTTGTATGGATGAGATTAGGAGAATAAAGTCAAAGAAACGCGACTCCACTTGAAACAATCCATGAAATCGGTTTGCTTATGTTCTCCAGTGAACCGAAAAGGCTCAAACACAATATCCGTTCCCTTTCGCTACTTTTAAATTTTTTGTGTTATGTTTATAAGTAGGAGTATCATAGTTAATCTCCAGTTTACTCTACCCTGGCCCTGCCCTGGTGTAGCAAAGTAAGTCAGTAATAATAAGTAAGGGTAGCTCATCTAGCTCAACATTCAACGTGGCCCCCATAACTGCTTGTCAGGAAAACATTTGTAATACATATTTTGTAGCCCAACGTTTAGTAAATAAATACATAATTTTTTATCTTCACGGCACACCATGTCAGCATAATGAATGATATGTACAGTGAGAAAGTGAGAATGTTTTATTGGTAAGTGAAATATAAATATTATTATGTGTGTTTTACTGTATTTACACGACTTGGGTATATTATTGCCTTGCAGTTAGTTAGGTAGGTACTTTAGTTGTCGTTATTAGGTAGTATTACTAATCGTAATAGGAGGAGGAAGAATTTTTACGACGACACACAATCGCTGTTCAAGTAATATAAAAATCTAGAGATTATGTTCTCCACACACTCAAATCCCGCATCCGTATTTGTAAAGAATACAATAATGAGTTTTGTTGTCGATAAGTGAAAACACTTGCACATTGCAATGAAACCGTAGCGTAGCAGAAAAAAGAGTAATATTGATAAAATTACAATAAATCCTCCTATGCATAATCCTTATAGAGAATTGTACCTATATCTATAGTCTGTAGTCTGTAGTGCAGTCTGGGAAGTGTAACGTAATATGGATACACAATACAAATACCATAACCATAGCGAAACCAGAACCAGGACGCAGACATAAATTTTAATGCGCTTTCAAACGGAATATTATTACCATTATAATATAACCATAGCACATCGCAATAACAAATACTAATATACATAACATACCGAAACTGAAATCATGCATATAATGTTACGCCCACAACAAAATCCGCATCCAGCAGTCAGTTCGACATCCAACAATCACGTACTCACTTCGACATAGTTTAATATGGCATGGCAAACCATTTCTAGTTTCAAGATCTTATCCACTGAAAGATTCCCTTTCTAAACATGGAACATTGAACATAAGTGCCACTCAACTGCAGTGTGCATCGTTACATACATGATTCTTCCAACAAAGAGCGAAAAAAAGAGCTGATAAGTGTAGGTAGGTACTTTTGAGGATGGCACATTATGTAGAGTAACTTTCTTACGTTGATATCCTTATCCAGATCACTTATATTTAAAAGCTGGCTTTCCAGCTCTGCAATATTTCTTCATTTTCGAATTTAGATATACAGTTACAGCATTAATTAAAAAAAATATATATAGAATTTTAGGTTATAGGTACTTATTGCATAATAATGCGTATACTCATTAAAATGCAGAAATGCAAAACAGGAGCCTAATAGAATGTAGACAAGTGGGCGCTAAATTAAATTTAAATTTCTCCTGAGCATTTGACTTTGTTGAACTTGGCTTACTTATTAACTTGGGAGGACGAATAGACTGACTGATTGATAAAGTCAGCGACTTAACCTTCAGTGTCAGTAAGTATAGTAAATTAATAGATGTATATCCATTTATGTAGATAATGCATTTGCACACTAATGTACTTTGCTAACATAACCGCTATTCATGCAGGTATGATAATAACGGTAATACCTATTGTAATTCTAAGTAAATGTAATGCAATACTGATGTGATGTGGTGTGACGGCCTGTGAGAGAAGATAGTAGAAGCAGTTAGACCAGACAAGACAACGTTTAATGGGAGATAGGACAGGCGACAAATTATATTTATTGCGTATACCTATGTAGGTACCTACTTCCATTTCATCTGTCTTTAGATTACTTTTATCTTAAAGGGGAAAGCAAATGTGTATGTAGATTCAATGATTACATGATAGAACATTCTTCATGTGGCACAGTGGGTAACTATTATGGTATAAACATTATTGGTTAGTATTTAAATGTGCCTAAAAATAAATCAGGGTTATCAGCAGTGAATTGTGTGCACATTGAACAGATGCAATTGATTTATAATAGAAATAACTTCCAGCACCGATTTTTCTACTGGCGGCGCAGAAAACAAACTTTTTTTTAGACAAAAACAATAAATTCAGACTTTTGTACCTTAGACCTTACACCTGGAATTAGTTTGTACTCGTATTCTTATGTAATGTTACATAATATATCCAATCCACATTATATGTTGTAAGCACGTAGGTATGCTTGTACATTTTTAAGTTATTTACGTCATGGTTTAACTAAAATTTTCGTGCCATAGGTCCATTTACAATTATAATAGTAATAGCAATGACGCCAAAGATAAGGAAACTTGAACGAGGTATTCCTGAAGGAGTCAGGACATCGCTACGTATTCGAAAAATGCAAGAAAATTATATTTTACTGCCTAGTTTAATGCTCCAGGGGTCATTATGGGTTTTAATGTCCTCTGTAAAAGATTAGATGATGTAGCTAATGCACATTTAGTACCTATCCAAAAACAGTATGACGTAAAGGGTTAAAGCATATGGAATAAAAGAAAAGTTTAGAAAATTAAGAATTCTTATTAACATGGTTTTTACAGATTTTCCTAATAGTGAAATTCGGCCCGTTTTATCCGCTTAATTCATTGACAAAAATTATGATTGAAATTCTTTGTCCATTGTTGATCCTGCCCGTCCAAAGAACATAACACTGCATAGGTAATCTTAAATGGAGGCTTTTATTGTTTCCTCCCGTTAACTCAAAAGCTACCATTTGCATTGTATTGTGAGTTGTAAAGTAAAAAGACATTATTACTTTAGTGCTATCATTGAAAGAACAAGAAATTTTGGGCTGTGCGGAGAACACAGACTGTGAAGGAAGTTTACAAGTTTTTTGTCTGCCTTCGCTTGTTTTTTATTTGACTCGGCTCGGGTGCTCTGCTCATGAAATCTCCGTAGCCCAACCAAGTCAACTAGATTCATACGATGCAATGCGATGGAGTCCAATGGACTCTATGGACTATGACCAAGCAACCTTCCCACTACTATTTGTACATAATACATATACCTATATACTCTATATTAGTAGACAAAAATGTATCTACGTATACGCTACATGCTGGATATAGCATACATATATAAGAAATATTATATTATGTAGTGTTAGTTAGGACTAAATGAAATACCTGAGGAAAAGCTCAGCTTTACCTTGATTTGACTCAACTTTCGTTTCGTCTTCTTCGACTAAACATACACATAAATACCTTTCCCAGGTTAATATTTACTGTCTAAATCTTAGTGAGCACCAACCAAGTTTCACATACACTTGAATTTTTCAAGAGTTGCTCGAGTACATTACGGCTAATTTAAGCAGGTAGTTTAAGTGGGACGTTTATGATTTTGTTGACTGAGCATTTCTAATCGCAGATACATATTACCAACCATAACTGTTATGCGAACCTCACAGACACAACTTGTCTACTCCACGTCCACAAGTAGCACTTTTTCTATCACTAAATTCCTCTCTTGTTAGGTTAGTTACTCACTAAATGTATAAATAAGTACATGGGTACATGCCCTGCAATTTACGTTACAAAAATCATATTTCTATGAATCTCCATCAAAAAAGTGCTTACTTTGCTATTAATTTACGTAAATTTCGATGTCAATTTTTTAATTTTAAAAGAGTAGTTTATATTACAAACTATTTTTAGAATAAATTTTTAACAGAAATTCAGAGCAATGCGTACTTAATTCATAAAAGCTTCCTATATCTCTGTACATAATCGACTTTCTTGGTTTTCAAGAGTTGCAACTTGTTAATATGTAAATGTGGAGGCCCCAATGCAATGATTTTTCTCATCCACGTGTATTTAGGTAGGTTGTGGCAAATCCTTAACCCTTTTATTGCAGAGTTAGTGTTCCTACAACAAATAACAATAATAGTGGAACAGTGGAATAACTAGGTATTTAATTAAGATATGTGAAAGATTTCTTTCAGAGTCACACAACACAGATTTAAAATTATATAGCATTAGTGTTTGTTTGGAAGTTTGGGACTATTCTCTCATCTCGTGGTTGGGTTTGTCTTTGGCCGGGGCGTAAAAATGTTGTGTACTGTAAGCCAAAGATAACTCCCCGATTCCATACCTAAATAAAAACGGAATGACTTGTAATAATAACTGCTTTGGGATAGCTGTAGATTTTATGGATGTTCTGAAGTTGAGTCAGTGTTTATAGCAGTCATTTACCAAACGTTACTTTTGTTCATGATTGCTAGACCACCAAAAGATATTAAGCTAATACTATGTGTATGTGTGTCTTCCTTCATGTAGCCATTTGAGATTTGAAAGATAAGCTAAAGACAGATTATTTTGATGTAATGTGCTGTAGGTATGCAGTAATGCTTGTTGTTGTCTATCATAAGTTCAGTTCACTAAAATGGATAGTGTACCTTTCTGTTGTAATGTGTTTTGAATTTCATTGAATTTCTAATCCTAAGCAAAGCAGCTGTGATCAAATGGGCTACGGCTGTCGACTCCACAATACAATCACCAATATCTTAGTTAACATCCATCTGTCCTCTTCTAAACATAATAATGTACATAATAGTGTGAACACACATGCATAAAAGTAATCACTGCAGCATATATCCGCAAACCTTTTTAATACTGTAAATATACATGTAGCAGAGCAAAAGGGTATTAAAGCACATAATGTAGCCCCTCCGTGGACGATATGATCATATGTAAGTATATGACGAATATTATTATGTAAAGCTTTTAAAGAGTTGTGGGATGAATAGATATTTATTTATTTTACATCAGAGATTCAGGAATAAAGGTGAATTTGATGGCGTGCATGTGTAAATTGTGGGAAGAACCATAATATGCATTTCTATATAAGTAAATAAAATACTGTGCGTGTATTTATTATTTGTGTGTGTGGATAATATGCACATGGAAAACTGAAGCTAAACGTTGAACGTATGAAAAATCAAAATCAAAATCAAACTATTGGTTTGCCATAGTGCATTGTATTTCACTTTTCTACAGATATCCTACTGCATTGTTCCGATCTCATTTTTCTTTTCATCCTGTGTTTTAGTAGAAGAGGAAGTAGTAAATACTGTAAGTAAAGCCTCTTGAATATTTTTTGTATCTCACCCTCACCTTACCGTTTGAATATTTATGCATGAATGCTGTTGTCAGTGTTCCATGTTTATTCATCAAGATTATCGTCTAGCATAACTACTAGTTCCAATGAGTTTTAGTACTTAATGTTGAACCGTCCCTATGAGCACTGTATCTGTATGTTACTTTGTACTTGTACTGTGCTTAAGTATTATACAAAAGTTCTTTCTTCTAAGTATGCAAAACAGTACACACGTGTTCTTATGGTTTTGATAATCTCGTCATTTTTAACAACAAAAGAGGATTGTGGCAATTGCAATATTCAGACATATCGTGTTAATGCTGATATAATCAACGAACAAACAAAACATGCAAAAAGATTTACATATTTCCCAAACATACATGGATTTCGTTTATATAGCGTTTAGGTACAATGCAATTGTAAAGGATTTCTGCATTTAAGCAATTTGTATATAATGTACATGTACATTGAAAGTATTAAAGAAAAGAAATGATCTTCGTAAAGATGGGATTCATTACGTTAGTATTTCATTCAAAAGTGTGGCATGCTGAATTTTAAGTAAGAAGTATATACATACACATACATGCAAACAAACGAAGTAAGCTGCTTAAAAATTGTAAATGTGGACAAGTGTAATACTCACTCGCCGTGTCTTGTCATGTATTTTGCATTTCAGCTACAAGCAATGTTACATAATATACTGAGAGAGATACAGGTCGTGTATTGCAAGCTCAAAGATAATAAATGCAGTTTCGTTGGTGAAACAAACTCGTTTCCATTTTACACTTTCGTTTAAATGTTAATGGAAGTAACGGCTCATTTAGTTTGCAAGAAGTGAGGAGACGAAAAGAAAAAAAGACGCTTATCGTTAGTTCTTCAAGTGCAACCACTCAATATAACAAAGACGGGATCTAGGAAGTGAGTGAACTTACGCACGATGGGAGATACGACAAAATTGTATATAGGACCGGGTATTAGTTATTCGTCTAGCCTTGGATGTGGATCTAACAAATAGCAAAGACTCAATGACTAATATGCTAAAATGAATGGAAGTTCAGATTGCACGAGATAAACCGACAACTTCAATATTTGTCTGTATTTCAAAATACTTATGTACGCACCTATATCTATATCCATTGCCTTTGCAAATGTATGCGTGCATTCTATAGATCTCGAGAATATTTTACGTATACAAAATATACGGAATAGTAGTGGTACAAATAGTACAACTCCATCAAGCTATGTGTATGTTTCTGTACGTAACAGAAAAATTGTAATGAGTTGAGGGTGGAAGGTAGTCAAAAATTTGATTTTTGATTTATCTTGACATTGTCAAATTCAAACCCTTCTCTCATCTGATTTTCGAATGCTGCAAAAGCTGCTGCATTTAGAATAAATCAATGTAAACAGTAATAGATAAATTCCTTTGGGATATGTAAGCATGCGTGTACTACGATTTGACGTTCCTGGAGTACGTAGTAAGTATTTACAACTAGTATTGAGTAATTACATAGAAAATAGTGAGATCCTTTAGTAATATTCATTTGAAATTCATCTTTACGACTATACATCTCAAAAATACTAAACTAAGAAAGTATATTAACTTATTATAAATTAGCCAAGTGCAAGCTTATAATCGGAATAGGTAAGTATTTGGCTACAGTAAAACGTTTTGTGTATTCCTTTATGAAATAGCTATTTGATTTCCTAGTTTTAAATTTCTTAAGCTTGTACTCCTTTCGTAAAGGTTAATTTTCGACTTATCTCCATGTTACTCGGTTCCAGCTCTAATACATAAATAGTTTTGAGTAGACAAACCAGTAACAGTATATATTATTACTATATTACTAATAATATTATTATAATGCTGGTACAAAGTATTTGTAATATCGTAACAAGCGTCATTCGGAGCTTGTAGCTACTATCTGTAATATATAGTGGAAAGTGGACATTAGGTATATTGATTCAAAATTGTATCTTCAGTATCTCGTATGTATGGAAGTAACATTCACCCTGTCTGTCTCTATTTCCTTCCCTCTTCCGAACTGTTTCGTTCCGATCCGATTGCTTTTCTATTATTGGTAGGGCACCATTTCATGGTATGGTCTCAACTTTGGTATTTGGTACCCTTCTCCTCTATTTTAATGCTGTTCCAGTCTTCTGGCTAAGCACAATTATGATATGAGTATTGCGTTGGTGACTCAATGCATCAGCATTACCAGCTATGAAAAATATTTTCTACTTTTATGATTAATAACAAGCTTATTATGTAGATATCTTTTACAATGAAATTAATAACTTATAATATCAGTTAACTTTAAGACTTTAAGTTTAACTCTCACCACATCTAAAGCCGATAAAAGATACAGTAAAAAACAACATTTATTTAGAATTCACAATAAAGTGCGTTTGACGCACTCTGAGACGTTTGTAACACCATATATCTATAGAAAAAATATAAAACAGTGTAAATAAAGACGTTTTACAGATTAGCAAAATCGGGCTGAAGACATGCAAGTCTCCATCTCCGTCCCATTGCTACACCAGAGTAATTTATTTATCAAGTCAAATGAGGACATTATACCAGAATGTATAAACCAAATCAGCATAAGCACATTATAATGCACGTGGATTTTATGCACACATCTGCCTAGTCTGCACTGACTGCGTAAGTATATGAGTTTGCTACAGAAATAATATTCGTGTGTATATTAGTGCTGCGCTATTTAAGATGAAGTTCCCTCAGCAAATCTGTAGCAACTTAACTATCAGTATTACTAATACATATTATGTAGCACACAAGACATTAGAGCAAAACTCCCCCAACCAAACCATGTGCATAGGAAGAAGATACTTTTACATCCAATCGATCCAATAACCAATTCCATATAGTTAAATGTCTGACTTGTATACTTAGTATAGAACATTACGCATGTATGTTGTGTATTTACTAAGCATAAAGCTGTAATAGTAATAAGTATAACTTGCATACATCTAATTTAAAGTGATAGCATTTGAAAGCATGTTAACACAAGTCTGCCCTCCTGTGTAAAGTAAATGAGTGCAATGTAATTTATGCACTTTAGTATATCTGTAAAAGCTTAATAGATATCGAACGAATGGAACTTTCAGCTGATTAATCGTATTCTGCTCTTCTGATTTGGTTAAGTAATGTAACTGTAGTTATAGTGAATCCAGCAATGCAAATGCAGATGGGAAGACGGGTCCTTCAAAAGTTTATCTACCGACTTAACCTGCCGTGTACGTACATATCGCTTCCTATAATATATGTATAGGTGGTGTTTATTCTTCTTTAGCTCTTTCTTAGTCTTATTTCATTGCAAACGAACATAACCGTACAATGTACGATAGTTTCTACATATATGATCCAAATCCACAATCACTTGACTTATTTATAGCACAGATTTTTAATTCATTTATAGATTTGTCGGATATGTGTATAGCACTATGTATGAGCTTAGCCATTATAATATATTTATGCTATAGTTGGTATTAGTAAGTATTAAGCGATTCCTGTATACTATAATAATGTGATCTTATGAACAGTGTATTGGATGTATATGTAATATAATGTTCTAGAGTGAGATTAGAAGAGCACTTGATTCAATCATTCCTCCAAAATAAATCCCATTACTCAAATCTATGAGCACTGCGGCTCCGGCCACACAGCATAACAGAGCTAATCCTTCATTTTTCTTGTTCAGCACTCGGCAAGACTTCCTTTTCTCTCTTCATTATTTTACTCATCGAAATTAATCTCACTCTTATAATATTATATATGAACTTATACACACATACCTCGTATACATTATATATAGATGTCGGATGTATAAAATGTAAGTTCTTCCATTCCATGCCGTGCCATGATATTTATATTCCCACTTCATCCTCACTTCAAAGTGAGTACGCTTCCTATATAAAATGCAATAATATTAAAAAAAACTTTCCTCGGGTAAAACCTCTATGGATATGGATGAGTATTTAAAAGAGTTGTATCTCGTATCTGTAAACTACATATAGGAAGTATAATGTAGTAATATATAAGAAGCTGAGTCTTTTAGTGTTACTAAAAGATGCAATGATTTCTTGCCTTCATATGATCATCCTTTAGATTTAGATTCATCCTGGTAACATAATCATCCATGAATAATACGCTCGGGGTATCCATCCCTTCTTAAAGGATATTAGCATCAGTCAGTAATAATATTAAGTATGTAGGTATATCGTAAGTAGAAATGTTATGTTATTTTATTCTTGCCGAGCCTTGCCCTATCCTGAAAAATGGGAATTTTAAAAAAAGGGTTGAAATAAAAATGCCTATACAATAGATGCAAGTATTTGTACTAGTTTTAATATTATAAATATGAAAAGTAGTTTGGTTCGGTTTGGGTTGGGGATGTATAATATATTGTCTAGTTTGTGTAGCTAAATAGGAAATTCAACACACTCTAGAGAGTATAGAAGTCAAAGGCACGTTTAGTTTACTTACTGGGTAAGGTCGGCCGTATTAGTATCTGTGGTATTGAAGGATATAAAGATTATTATGCAACTGAGATAGTATTATGTCTCATTATTATATTAGCTTGGGTTGGGTTGATGTTTTTGTTACGTAGAATTGTATTTGATATAAAATATACCTAGTACCTACCTACATAAAGTGTGTAGGTAACTATCTGGCAGTAGATAAATATGTGGCTGTTTATGTGATAGCAAACCATATAAGTTTAATAAGGTATAAGTAGTGTTCTAAGGTTTTATTTTACTTTTCCTTATAAACTGGACGGATAGTTTGTATTTTGTAGTGTGGATGTGGATATTATATAGTAAATAGGTAAGAGAGTATTTTATTTATGTATTTCACCTGGGTGCCTGCTTACGTCTACGTAATTGTAATGCAGGTGAAGAGCTACACAAAGCAAAGTCAAAGGGAAGACAAGACACGGCAAGCAAGGCAAGTCCAGTCCAATCCAATCCAACAGACAAGAATCAAGAAAACCTGAGAAAAAAGTTCCACGTCACTCACTCCAGTTGAGCCGAGAAGAGCAGACATCTCCAGCTCATCTATAATCTTTCAAAATGCCTGTGCATCTTCTTTTCTTGCAAGTTACGTCGTCTGCTCCTTCTCTTCGTGGTTCTATATGTATCTGTCTTCATTTTTAGTTAGCAGGATGAAGACTCCTCGCACTGGCCTTTGGATAATCTAATTTAATCTAATCTAATCAGACTCTTGGCTCTTTTCTTTCGAGAGTTGAGTCTTTAATCCTTCATACGCATTCTTCAGCAAGCTCTAACAAGCGTAAGCGTTAGCGTAGCGCACTCTACTTCACATTTACATCCTACACATTTACTTATTTACTACAATAAAATCCCTTACATAACATCCATCAGAATATCCAGCATACGTATACATACATAGGCAAACAACAACATACTTAATGCTACTTACTGTTACTACATATGATATTGTATCACTGTATCACATCACAGTCATCCCTTGCCATGTCACATCTGTATTATTGAAATTCCTTATGTTCGTGATAAAGTTTCGGTCCAGTGGCTTGGCTTTTTCTTTATCTGCTCTGGCTCCTCGTCAATGTCTCCGAGTAATTCTTTGTATACTTACTTTATACTGTACTACCTATGTAAATATATTGTTGTTTGCCACTTTTCTCTCCCTTCCTTTTTGGTTTGTTAGCTCTTCATTGCTTTGCACACACATAAAAATGTAGGCACTAACATTACACTACAAATATATGTATGTACCTAAACCTAATGTCCCATGCACTTAGTATACATATACAATAACTATTATATGTTTGTTTTCTAATGATATCTAACGAAATGTGGGATATTTAATTGTAATCCCAACTTACTTTCCTATACTCTACATTAAAAGTACGAGAGCGATGCACTAGAAATGAGAAAAAAGACTTGTCTGTTGAAAATGAAACCATTTATAATTGGCGTTCCAAAATTTACAATTTATTGCTAATTTTCACACGCCACACAGACAATCACTACAATTTCTCTATTTCACGGATGAGGTAGACAGACTAATTAGATACATTGCTGCAGAGTTTTCAAAACGAGTGTTTTTCGATAAAAAATGATATCTAATTAATCTAATACAATACAATGTTATGACAATTGAATGAAATTAATTTTTGTCAAGCATGAATGAGCATCCCTTTGTCTGTCAAAATAATGCAATAACTCTTTCGTTTAATTTACACATTAAGTATGCAATTTTTTGCAAATAAATTTAAATACAAATTGTACACTGTATGCTACTAATTATGTAATTCAGCGCATGGATCCAATTTGCACATTCTCTATCTATTGTCGAAAAGCTAGTCTAAATATATATGAAATTATATAGGTTTTTATTTAAGGATTTACGGTAGTCACATTAGTTACAAACTCTGGTCATCAATCGAGGGCTTAAGGTGTCTCTGACAAACTAGGATAGTTTTGACATTTATATTTATCATAGGTAAACTTAAAGAAGATGTTTGATATTATGTACCTTTCTACATATTTTTCTCTCCTAAAGTATGAAAGTATGTAAACAAATGTGTGATCCTACGGTAGACCGAGTAATGTATTTAGCTTCCAAATAAAAAAAAACTTTGGTTGGTTAAGTTAACACCTTGCATGCTTGCACAAACACAGTTTTTTGTGTTTTACTATGTAAAGATACTAATGTGAAGAAATGTTTGACTCTTGCCTGGTCTCATCTCGTCACTCCGTTTCTTTGCTTCGTGGTTTGCTTGTTCTGTTCTGTTAGTTTTGTAGCCTTGCATTACATTACATATTATGTTAGATATCGTTATTATGTAGCCGTGACTCTCTTTTATACTATGCTGATGCTGACATTTGATAGTCGGAATTGAGTTGACTTTGTGGAGGTCTCTTTTCTACGGGATGGAGACGACAGCTAAACTATAGCGTAACGTGTTTTTACGCTCTTCTACAATTTATGGAATTGGCAAAGGTAGTCATATCATAGAACAGAGATGCTTAATGTATGCCTGTATTTACATATAAATTTGTATAAGTACATATTACGTACCTACACCAGATCATTCACAGCGACAACATTTTTATTTTACCCACATGATTTTTTAGACAAGATCTACATAATAATACTTTTTTAAATATATGTATAGTATATTTAAAAATTGTATAATACCTTCTCAGAACTTACATATATGAACCTATCTGATTTCATGTCAATGTCACCGCATTGTAAAGATATAAAATATGTTAGCTAAACCTATCTACACTTGTAAAATGATTATGCACAACATAATATGCTCCAGTATTATAATTTGACACCTTCACTCTCTCCTCAAAATGTAATGCTGATAAATAGTGATAAACTATACTATAGGAGTTGAATTTGCATGGACCGACCAATTCTACGTTGGTGTTGGTGTTCATGTTTTGACAGTTGTGCCCACATGGTGCCTTTTGGCGAGAAAATCGTTTCAGTTATTCACTTCGTTTCCTTTCACCTAAATGCTACAAAAAACACTTATTCCCAACTCTTTGGCAATACTCCCGTGTATATCAGTTACATTATAATATTGCAGAAAAATACAGGGCGTTAGAGTGACATTACAAACATAGAATGCACCACATTTCTCTTGCATAATGTACCTAAGCAAATGGAATTAGCGAATAATGAAACACATTCACAATATCTGTTTTTTCGGAGAAATTCTTTTACTTTTATATGCATCTTGCTCCAATTATAAATTGACTATTATATGGATTTCGCTTCTGACTTCTGACGCACTGGTATGTTAAGCTGCATTTAATACTGCCACGAGAATGACGCTTTGTTTTTGAATCGGAAAAATTGTATACTATGCTATTTATACAGTCTATTACTGGATAGCTTTCAATTAAACCCTTAGATGAAATCAAATACAAAGTTGACATGATTTTTTTGATGCGAATTGTCGTCTGGCTTAATTAATTGACCCTTCTCTAGATAAATAACAAAACACTGTAGTAGATGTTGGAATAGTTAGACAGTTCAAAAACATTTTAGAGTTCTCTATTGTAATATACTAATTTATAACGAAGTGGGTTAAATATTTAATAATTTAGTCCATCTAAATGTACAATTGCCTTGCATATATGTATACAATAGTACATAGGTATGTAGGCATCTCATACTCGTATATCATAAAATTGCATGATCCGCCAACTTGAGATTTTCTTATATACGAATATTACAGATATTCCCAATGGCATTTGCATTCTTATACTCGTCACGCAGTTAAATTGCTACTAAATACTACTGACAGCTCTTTGTTAAGATGTAAGTGATTAACCATTTTCAAACAATACACCAGTAGATAGGCTTTCCCATGTTTTAAATACGCTAGGAATTAATACGTTTTAAAGTTGAGTGACACTTTATTCTGTTTATGTGGCATTGTCAATCATTTCAATTGTTCTGATTCTTCGTAATGTTACCAAGTGAAATCTAGTTTGTCATGTTCGTTGCTAAATGGTATAATATCCACAGAGAAAGGAAAATAGCAAAGGATAAAGAGTGTAGCAATTATTGAATGCAAATTTTACTGTCACACGCATCAGCAATAATATATTATTAGAATTTTTACTTCCCTAAATTAAATTGGAAATGTTTTTCACATGTACGTAGATGTAGTGTGTTAGTAAAATGGTCGAGACTTGTATGGCCTGGCCAGGTCTGGAATAAAGAAATAAAAAAGTCATGATTACTACAAATCATTAGTTGGCTGCTGAAATGCAAAACGTAATAGTCTGTGTAATGTGAGTGAATAAATAGTTCTCCATTTCATTTGCATTTTTCGCATCCAGTTACAGTGCAGAGCGCAGCAAAGCATAAATTAGTTATTGCTAGCAGAGTACTTAGAACTTAGAACTGTGTAAAGCTTATTTTTAGATTCCACAGTTTATGATCTAAGTAATCAGCTATTTTCTCCTACATACTCTGAGAACAGAACAGATCAGAGATCACAAGCTAAGTTGCAGAGAAACACGTAAGTGTTTAGTTATTGCTGGTCTGGCCTGGTCTGGTCTAGTCTGGTGCTGATATTGCATTTACTTGGTGTTATGAATAATTTCGTATTCACACACTCGGTTTTGTTTATAGTCATCATCATCCTGTACTTTTCATTCTCATGAGAGTTTGAGAATTGGTAACTAAATATGAGTACCTAAGTCAAGCGAGAGAATTCACAATAATGCTGTGTAATAATGCACGTAGGAGAGTTATTATATTACATTATATTCATATGAGATTGTTCATGCTAATTTACGCGTAATCGCCATGTTGATGCAATTGCATTTATTTTTCTTCTGTGTAGTATACTATTTAGTATTTTAACACTTAAGTATTTCCATCTTGTATCTAATTCAGTCTTTGACTCTTGTTCATTATTCATACGCCATAATGTGAGATGTGAGTAATACATGCAGTACTGCACTGCACAGATGCTACATAGGTAGCCGTAGCCAATTCAAGTCAGTAGATAAAAATATGCATATTTCGCCCGTACTTTGTGCAGATTTGGTTTATTACAGTACATAGGTGTATTAAGCGTGTGGAGAAATTATGCACACTCAAGTATTAGTAGTTGTAAGTGCGTCTAAATGTAAATATACACAATCACTCTGAGACTCTCCTCGAATTGCATTGACACGAACTCGACTGGCTGGCTGAGACGATCATCTTAGCCATAGCTATTCTTAAATATCTAGGTAGGTCTTAGGTACCCATGTAATTGTAAGTAGTTCTCATAAAAACAGCATGGAGCATAATAATATCTCATAATGCTAATGCACAAGTATAATCCTCATGCATATGTTTGCACGTTTCATTTTAATAGTGGGCAGGCAGAGTGAACTCAGCCTTTCAACAAATGTTTGCAATCGAATAAGCATTCAACAGCATGGCTTTTCAGTTTTCATTTATAACACAACCAAATGGATCGTCACAATGCAGCACAAGCTTATAAATGTATGCACTACTTACTATATATCTGTATTCTTAAATACATTAGCTCCCTTTAGCTCACTTTATGCAAGCAGATCTTTGTTGAATGGAATTGAATTTGCTCACACTCATTCAGTTGGTTAGTTATGCCAGTTATGCATGTCTCACTGTGTTACACAACATGTTATAGACATTACATCGCATAAGAAACATCTTTACCTCACATTATTCTCGGAATCGTGTACTGTACATAGTGTACTATAGTAATGGAAACAGAACAACAACCTTTTATATTTCAATAAATAGTCTGCAATCTGCAAATGTTACCTATATACTTAACGTACTTGGTATGTAAGCATCAAATGTCAGTGTTCCATTGCATAAGTAGCTACATATATACTTATTGTTAAAAATACAGCTGCGACTAGGAGAACATGTTCAAGTTTTTTATTGTAATTTTAACGGAATAACATTATTGTTATATTTACATGTCTAGTTGTTGTTATAACCTCTATATTCTGTCGCCTACAGCCACACCATATATATTATTTTACTGCTTACTTTGCATTGCGTTGCACTTCGTTTACAAATGTCTAGCCTGAAATCGAAAACATTGCAAAGTTAGTATTTATTTTATAAGTTATGTGTGATGTGATATGCACACAAAAAGTAGACAGTGCCGTATATAGTACAAACGTAGCCCTGGTATTAAAACTTTTATTACGGCCCAATCTAACAAAATTTCATCATTTGTACACACATCATACATATTATGTATACATACATTCGGAATCTTTTAAAACAGTAGTGGATTGTACATAAATATACTAAAAATGTGGTGGTGGACCTTTGCTATGGTACTTATTGTTAGTACTTACTATTTTAAAATACTTCCTAGTATGTATGTAGCATAATATACAGTTATGGTCAAACTTGTATTAATTAATTAAGTTCAAATATTATTTATACTTTGCGTAATCTGACAGTGACATCAATAAACTAATGACATTTTTGTTTTTGTGTTTCAGGTACGTATATTTTACTCATTTCCTTTTTATACTACAATACGGTAACGTAAAATATATTTCACTAATTACTACTATTGCTTCTATCTGCGTATTATTGATCCGGATATCATTAATTGCAATATTATTCACTAACACGTACATACTTAAACAACCTGCAAAGGCGTAAACAGATTTAGGTAGTACTCCAGCAATTTTGCAATGTTTTATGGAGTACTATGCCGTTACGTTGCTGAAGATGAAGTACAGGTTCTAATTTCTCATATTATAAGTATATGTCGTGAATAACTTATTACTAAATACAGATATTACTGGTATTTTGCCTGTTGGATGTTTATGTTAAATTAGCTTTCAATGTTTACAGCGATGATGTTATGCTAAGTATGTTTTGATGAAGAGAACAATGGCATAAAAAATCAGGGAGAGAAATGCTGCCATGCATTTCATTACCCTGAAAAATGCAATGAAAATCATCCAGGAAGTAAAACGGATGATTACTTGCCAATTAACATTATTCACCATGACACCGCATTAGAGCCTTCTCTATGTACATAAATACTTCCGATGTTAGTTACTAAGTACAAAAATAGCTTGTAATTATTTTTGAGTGCGAAGCAAGAGCATTCCTACAGGTAAATTGAAGCATTTTATATTTCACGTGTTAGGTTGAATGAGAATGAGGAAGCGTAGTAATTTTGCTTCACTTTAATGTAGATATCCTTATTACTATGCTTAATATTTCAAATACGTAAATGCTAGCCTGCCCCTTAATGTTTCATTGTTAAGGCGAAAGAATATAGTTTAATTTAGAGATAAGTACTGAGGTACTTAGGATGCAGGGTTATTATATCTGTACTGCACTCATGCCAAAGCTTGTACATTTTTGGGTGTTAGACAATTTATATGAATAAATTAGTTGAAAATTGATCTCTAAAAGCTATTTACATTTGCTGCATATTAAATAACATGGAGTAGTTGAGACAGGACACTATTACGAGTTAAGGCCCCATCGTTTCAATGATCTATTATCATATGTGAAACCTGAAACAATCGTCGGTGGGCTATTTTCTTGCCTCCCCGTATAATATACTCGTTATTATTATTACTTACATAATAGTTACGTGGTATATTTTATCACAGATACGAATGCCTTGATCTACCAAATACAAACCCAGCCTCAGCTCAGCCTTGCCTAAATACTTATCTCATATGCTTCTATACTTGGAATTATGGAGATAGAGATGGTAGCAGTTACTAAATGTACTACTAAAGTTGCTTTTTGCTACTATGTACTTATGTATACAATATACAATATATTAACTCCCTAACTATACATCAGTCTTCGTCCTAACGTCTATATGTCTGTCTGTATGTATTTGAAGTTGGAAAAACATCATTAAAGACAGTAGAAACTTTATTATAGTCAAGATGAAGAGTAAAAATGTAACTGATGCCTTTTCCTACTATGGTAGGAAGGAATGTTGCGGTCGTAGCAGTTAAACTGGGCTCGACTCCCTCTATTTTAATCGTTAACCGAGCTTGGTCTATAGAAAGGTATGTTATGGGAATAGCCCTTCTACTTAAATACGACGAACTAAATACGAATTAGAAAGCTTAATATATTCGGGAACCAATTATAACAACAGGGCAAAATAAAACTACTAATACAAAATTAATGTATGTAAATCTCAATATATTTTCAATGCAAATGTATATGCATATGTAGTAAATGCATATATAGTTTTGAATTAAATTCATGTGTCCATATGACTGCATTCACTGCATACTAAGCAATTCCACAAGTCCATCATAATTACAACCTTTTGGTAAGATTACTTAAATTCAGGCGTACTGAGCATAAGTATGATTGATTTCTGAGCACATAATTTCCTAGAAAAATAATCCTGTTACAAAAAGCAGGGAATCTGAATCAAGACTAGAATAAATATACATAAAATTTACCATGGACATACAATATTTAGTGAATATTTAGGGATTAGTATGTAGGTAGATAGTAAATACCTTTTGGATACTTATTTACTATGTAGTATAAGAAATGCCTTACTGAAGGAATAATTGTAGACGAGAAGAAGGATGAGCTCAGAAGCATTAATTTGAAGTACTCACTCCCATAGTAAGGCATGAAGTATTGAGATGAACCGAAGTTAAGTTCCTGACTAGCCTACCCGTTTTCAAATGCAAATGTCACTGATTTCTCTTGCTTTATGTTGAATCGAATTGGCTTCCTACCATATCTCAGTTTTGTTTGGTTCTGGCTTTGACTTTACATTTCATTATCTTCATCATACCCTCTCCCATCATACATTCTAATCATTATCGTTTTGGGAGTCAAAGCAAGTCCAAATTATTACTATAGAAAGTAAGACAATATTATTATAGCTATTCTACTCATCATTATCATTATTAGGAAATGGGAATTTTAAACGTATTATTATTGCCATTAACAACTTCCCACTAAACTACCCATTGCATTGTGCTCGCTCCATTATTGATTTGATTTCTAAAGGTTGTCTTGTCTCACTCCTGCTTTTAGCTAGTATACGATACCACTCTTCAATGCGTGTACGCATAATATTTATTATTATTGTTTACAAAATATCAAATACACCCTTCTTATCCATTCAAGCCAGTTTAGACTTTTTCAGTGCTCCAAAATTCAGCTTCTTAGTCACTTAATAAGAATGCTATGAATGTATTATTGACAATTTTAAGTACTAATAAAGCTAAAAGGAAAACAATGCAATGCAATTAATCAGCTTTTATTTTCCATGTTTGTCATGTTAAAATATTACTAAATTACCAATGCAAGAAATTACACCCATTAAATTACTTTTTATTGGCTGAGCAAAGCAATTCCAAATCATATTATATTTAAGTAGCTTGATACAAAAATGTTTCTGCACACGATGCTATAATATGCAATCACTATTGTAAGTGCCGTAGTTACATATTATGTACAACAAAAATACGCCAAAGCAAAACACAAAACTGATAATCAGAAATTCCATAAAAATTCCAATTCATTCAAAGTCTCTTAAGATTAGTTAGTGAGGGATTGCTCTGAAGGTTTATAGGAAATAAAAGTAAATTATGGCTTTGTCTTGAATTATTGCCTTAATTTTTACTCTATAAGTAATGAAATGAGTATGCTTAGCTACATGGCGTCTGTTCTGTTCTGCTCTCCCTCTCTTTATATGCTATCTGCCGATGAGAGAGAAGAGAACTGAAATGAAAATAGTCTGAAAGCCTACAAAAGCCAGAAGCCCAACAAATATTCCAAAGTCTAACCGACAGAATTGCAAACATAAAGACAGACGGAACTCCGGTTCAGAATGTGTAGATTCATGTACGAGTATGGTATGGCAATAGCTTGGACTCTGTAATGTGGCAAGAAAGAAACTAAAAGTAAAACACACAAAGCAGGCTTACTATCTAGCAAAGCAAAGTAAAAGTGTCAGAAGTCTGAACGTCTGAACTGAACTGTACTGAAGTTTTAATGTAATGCACTAAAAGTGTATTAGCCAATACTAATACTATACAAAAGCAAAACTCTACATTTTATGAACGTGTGTGTATAATACTTATAGTAGATGATACGCAGAAAAGAAACGTGCTAACTAAAAACATTACGCACTCGCACGCATTATCATTATGTATGGAGAGTTTAGGCGTCTCTCGTCTGCCTGTGAAAATAACCATTGCTCTGCTCTGCAATTGCATTTCATTCATATAAGGAAATTATACCATACCGAATACCATTCCACTAATTTCAGTACCTTTATAATAACATACATTTTATATCTTCCTGTTCCTACATATTACGTTTGTATAATATGTAATATCTAAAAAAGGTACTATTGTATAGTAAGTATGTATAATATGGAGTAATCTCTAAGTAAAGTAAGTAACTATTTCTCTTCCGCTTTCTCTCTATGTCATTATGCCATTGGATTCACGTCAATAGACTTCCACTGCAATGCTAAAGGAACTGCTCTGATAAATTTTTGTAATAAAGTACATGGAACCTTGTTAGAGACAGAGTCCGAGTGTTTATGTGTATCTATGTGTATGTAAGTATATATCCACCGGGTTGAAGTTGAACTGAACTCAATTCTCTCAAGAGGAGTTGATGAAAAAGTGTGTTATTACACACTATACGAGGGCGTGTGCAGAGAGGCAAAAGTGTGCAGAGCACGATTTGCTTTTGGTCGTTTTTCTCATGATCTCCATTCTAATTGTGCTTTGTATTATCCGGCCTACCCGCTCACTCCTCTTACGATTAGTAGTTCTCGATATCTCTCTACTTACAATATAATATATACCTACCAGTACTACATCTAATCGAAATTCTACCATTTCTTACATTACAACTGAAACTGAAATACTATAGCTGTCAGTCCACAAACTACAAACGTTTATATCAATTTATATCTTCAGTGTACATGTACTATTTATTATGCTCCAATTGACTGGTATTGTTCATTTCATTAGA
>JAQFYC010002650.1:0-24398 GCA_034694165.1 Tomocerus mixtus | reverse complement strand
TGTGTTAAAAATATTTTGGGGTACATACACTTATGTGTTAAACAAAAAAAAATTGGGGTATATAAGAAAAACATCTATTCTGTTTTCAGAATTCAAAAGAGGGTGTAAAAAGTATAATCAGTGTTTTTGAGCTCAATCGGCCACACCCCATAGAGTTCTGGCCCCGCCCACTTATTTTTTTATATAGAAACATAATAATATGGCAAGTGGAGTAAACAGTTAAAAATCTCACTGGCGATACATAGGGACACCCGATTGGTTCGGTTTATTATTTACTGAAACAAGTAGATGGTAGATATTTTGGTAGAACAATGAATAAGTAATATTTGGTATTGCCAAAGTAGAAAAGTATGGAAATAATTTAAAGTGGCTAGAGAAATCGAGGGTAGTGTGGTAGTGGCAATATCTGAAATAATGGGAAAATGGCAATACACGATAATGCAAATGGCTAGAAGTCATTCTTATCAAAAAACTGGCCAATCGTTCCGATATTATTATTAATTAACATTACTTGACATTGATATTTGAATTTTAAAATGTATCTTGTTTTGACAATCTGCTTAAGTATTTTATTGCCATTTTAAATAATTCTCTTGCCAAAATAATTCAACCATTTACTATTTTCATTATTGCCATATTAATTCAAAATATAATTAAATACTGCCAATACCCTCGATTTCTCTAGCCACTTTAAATGAGATCCGAAAAGTTTGTTAATGCTGCATACGAATATCTGAATTGTTATTTGGTACTGAACATAAATATTGAATACAAAAGCCGCTTCTTAAAACTAAATTACAACCAAAATCTAAATTAATTATTACATAAGACAATAGTTTCTTTAATTAATTAGATCATAAATACCTAGATATCTCTATAACCGAGTTGTACATACAGATCGTGCACAGAATAGCATCAAAAATCACAACACACCGACATTCGCGATAAGTAATTACTTACTAATACTAATAATTAACTAAAACGTTCTCAAATACCGGATTTCATTATAACAATAAAGGAAATATTTGGTACTGTAGGTCGTAGGTGTTCTGTTCTTTATAATTCCAGTTTACAAAATCATGCACAAATAGAAACAACATATATACACCACCGAGAACATTCGAACGATAACAATAACAAAGCTACAAATTGTAAATAATTACTATATCTAATTATTATGTTATAGGTCTTTAGTAAATGATTGCCATAAAGCAATCAATAAAATAATCCCACCGAAAGGAAATTAAAATTATTTTGAACTATAAAGTAAAAGTCACCAGCTGAATTCTGAATATTATTATATGTATTCCTTTTTTCTTTTAAATTAAATGCACCACATCCCGGCCCAAATAAGGTATTTAGTTGTGTTTCTTCAAATGAATTTCCAGGGTACTTTCACTGGAACAAGCAAAATTGCACAATTTACATTGATATTGATTCTCGAGCGTCATATTCATTCTACTAGATTCACTTTCCTCCATCCTCAACGATACGTTATTGTTATTAGGTACAAATTCTACAAGTCTGAGATCGTGATCTTCATTGTTTGTCATATTCGCATTTATAAACTCAGAATCTTCCATCAGCACAATATTCTCGTCTGGAGCCCCCCCTCCGCCATCACAAAATTGCAATTGATAAAACACACTGTCGTTTCCGTGAGCACTTGGATCGATATTGAAACCTTCCCCGATTTCCATCCCGTCGTAAATTGCGCCGTCAATTCCATGGACGATGAAATTTTGGGACTCGGTGATATAAGTCGAGGATAAATCGTCAAAAATATAATAATTTTCACTGTCGGTTGATGGCCCTTCGACTTCCGTCGTTTCAATTGCAATAGCATCGTCTACTTCTACCATTTGGGCCGTACTATTGGAATCGATTGCTATACTTTGGGGATTCCCACACATGCTACTATTGGGATTCTCATAGCCACTGCTGTCAATCATTAACTCTTCTCCATGATGAGTATGCCTGAAAATAAATCACAAAGTAGGTTTTTAAATTTTCTGGTGTTGCAGTTGCAGAACATTATATAAACTAGCTAACTAGCTGCAGCCCGTCCCAAGAACAAGGGGTAAAACAATATGATGAGTTAAGTAATTAACTCTACCTTGCTCTGCTACCCTTACCAAGAGGGCCACAAATGTGGCCAATGCTCTTTAGATGACTGTACTTCGGTCATTGACCATCGCACCATTATGGGTTCCCCAGTAGCTGTATTTTTTTAATCGGACTACATTTCCCCACAAAAATGACCGTTTTAGGTCAAATATTTACTTAGAAATAAAATTTTGAAAATAAAAAGTCAGAAAGCTGTCTATACTGCTCATGTTTTTGAAAAGCTTCGTGTAACCTTTCAGAATGCTTTCTCTTACGGCATACATAAGCAGTTACCTCACATTTTATATTTATGCATCAAATGAGGAATTCAATGCAAAGCCATGTAATAAAACGCAATTTATTATGTTGTTCATAAAATATGCTATAAAGTGAAACCAATGCTGAATATTTAGAAAAGATTTACGGTAATTAGTATTTGTCTTTTTCTATTCCTATTGTATATATATGTATTTTCCTACTCCATCAGAGATCATGGAGAACTCAATTAAAATTCGATCAATCCGAATGAATGACCCACTTAAATTAAGCTTAGCTATCAGGGAAGGAGACATGATTTTGTTTTTGCTTTAATAAGTTCATAATTTTTTTAGAAAAAAAAATTAGCGGGAAAACTTATTATTATTTGTTATTTAACTTGTTATTTTTTTTCTGGCTTATTAGAAGTTCATTAAACAATCAGGGAATCATGCGTCCGAGCAGGACCTTGAATGCATCTCCAGAAAAAAATTGATCGTTTTTCGATGACCCATTATTGAATTAGGCTTCGAAAATGGCAAAATTTTAATGTAGGAGTTTACATGGGCTTGCTAGTTAGCTTCTCACGAATTTGCTCGCGGTGCAGACTGTCCTTAAATATTATTATATACATAAATGCAACCCAAAGAGCCAAGCCAGCACTAACCTTAATAGTACAATACCTAACCTACAAACATATTTTATTTAAAAAAAATAAATGTGTATATTTTCCTTCAATTACGATTAGTAAAACTCAAAAATATTATATATTAGCTTACATATACTGATGATTGAGAGCGTCCTTATCCTCCATTAGCATATTTTCTTGTTTGACCTCATCGATAGTTTGATGGTGAATTGCGTCTTCGTCTGGTAATATTATTTCCTCAGTTTCATTTTTAACCACTTGCATTTGTGAAGTTTGTGGTAGATGTGATATCAAAGGATTATGATCGTGTTCATTAAAACTATTTTTATTCTCAAAGTCTTCGTTCCATTTATGATTAGTGATGTAGTGCCGTTGGCGCAAGTGACTTTCAAGCAAACTCTTGTTTTCGAATACATCCGAGCACTGATAGCATTTTTCCGGTTTAAGATCCTCTTTTGGGAAATCGTGTAGAATTACTGGAAGGTTTGTGATTTCCCTGTGTACAGGTAAGGAAGCTTTTGCGGGTTGGGGTTTCGGCGTCGTTTTCTGTTTTGATTTCTTACCACGAGCTGGTTTTTGTACATTTTTTCCTTTTTTGGGTTGTCTACGAGCTGCAGAATATTTAGCCCGTAGTGCTGGTCCAGGAAGTCCCGCATTTTTCCCAGTGATTTTTACATTGCTACTTATAACTGCTCTGGAATTCATTACAGAAGAGGGTCCCGGTTCGGAAATATTATTTGGGACTATATAATTTGAGCGAGCAGTAAGTTCGCCAAAGATTTCCCCTTTTTTAATGATCTTCCTCCGTTTTTTGCAATTTGTAAACTCTTTGTGCCCCTCGTAGTGATTTTTGTCATCAAAAACAATTCCACACTTTTCACAAACATAAATTTGGTTGGGCATTTTAGTTTTCTTCCTGGCGTCCTTCGCATTTTGTCCTAAACAGGTTTTCAAATGCGCGTTGACTAAGGGTTCCTTCGGAAATGTTTCCCCACAGGCTTCGCAACTGTAGAATTTTGGGTCCGCTATTTTATGGATCACACGCATGTGGTTCCTTATGTGGTGCTTGTAAGCAGAGAGGTAATCGCATTTTAGACAATTGTAGTAGCATTTGTTTTCTTCAGCTGCCCGCACCTTTTCGGCGAATTCTTCGTTTGTATTCACACAACAATTGTCCCCCATGTGTTTCTTCAGAATTATAATCGTCTGGAACATTTCGGAGCAGAATTCGCATTTGTGGATTTTGGGTTCGCTAACGTTGTGCTTCAATCTGAAAAAATTATTGAAATGAGAATAAGTGGAGCAATTTTTTGTCATGTAATTATAGTAAAACACTGTTTTAAAAAATGTATGTATACGACATGCGGAAATCAAAAACGGAACTGGGGGATTCCAGATTTAATTAATAAAAGGTAAAAGAATTAATAACTCACTTCATGTGGGTCCTAACGTGACATGTGTAAGGGGATTGATACTCGCATTCTAAACATTGAAACATTCGGTCCAGTTTTGCCGGTTTCCTTCCCTGTCGCCTCCCCCACGCGGAAATCGTCTTAACTTTTGTATTTTTGGAGTTGGTGCAATCCCCATTTCTCAAATGGGATTTTAATTTCAGCGTAGTCTGGTAAACCCGTTTGCATTTTTGACATTTGTGTAATTGTGGTAAAGGTGCAACGTGTATGGGCACGGCTACAGGAGCCGGCTGCTGCTTTACGGGGTGTATCTGTATATTCATTTTGTGGACTTGGTTTAAGTGAGCCTTGAGGTTGGATTTAAACGCCGTGTGATAGTCACATTGCTTACATTCGTAATAATCTTTGTCTGGTAAATGAATGTCGTCGTTAAACTGTTCCGCGTCGTCGTCAAATTTTAATGGGTCTTTCGGATGTCTCTTCGACTTTGGACTATTTCGCGAACTTTTTGGAATATTTCCAGATGATTTTTTTGTCAAGACTCCACTTTTTCCTGGACGATTTGCTTTCAGGGCTCCTCGCACTTTCAAACTTTTACTCTTCGCCGAATTTTTCATTAAGATCTTCCCTTTCACTTTCGTTTGAAACTTTACCAAATTCGCCATTGTAACTTTTGAATTTGACTCCTTACGCTTTGTCTTGGCCTTGCTCACAGACTTCCGAATGAAGTTCCTGTTATTACTGGCGACCGTATTCAGTCTATGAGGAGGGGGTCTCGCCCGAAAATTTTCATCCGCTTGATCACAAGTCAGCGTGTGTACTTTCAATTCTGAAGCCCGGCGATAGCTTTCCCCGCAATTGCAACCATGAATTTTTGGATCTTCGGTTTTGTGTACATTCATCATGTGGGAGATGACATTGTAGCTTAAATACGATTGATAATTGCACTCCAAACAGTAGAAATTCGTTTTCCTCTTCTCAGCCTTTTCTTCCAACTCTCGGGCAAAATCGTCGTTTGTATTCGCACAAAAAGTGGGCCCCATGTGAAAATTCAACTTGTGTAGGTTGCTAAACATCTCTCCGCAGAATCGACACTCATGGATTTTTGGATTTGTTATTTTATGCACCCGAGTAACGTGACCTCGCACGTTACTGGGAATCATTGATCGATAATCGCAATGTGTGCAGTTAAACATCGGTTTTCTTTTCGGAGCCATCTTCTACAAAAGGTATAATTTACAATCAACAATGTTGTTATCGTCAATCGAAATAATATTCTAGCAGGTAGGACCTACAGAAAAAATATGGTCCAGTCAAATAATATAGGAGATCAGTACAATGTATGTATTGTATTACTCTTGACACACAATTCAATATAACTATCATTCATGTATGATATGGTGTAGTTGGTATTGGTAGTACCTCATAATTCATAAATAATAAAATACCCTCACAAATTGAAGTCAAAGTTGGGTCGGAAACGATTGAAGACACTGATTGATTATTGATAAAAACGGGAATGTAAAATGAGCGCACGGTAGAAAACTGCAAAGAAACAACGACAACATCTAAGCTATTTAAAATTGTAAATATTGCAAATATTAAATATACAAATATACAAAAAATATGTACATTGGACAAACTACAAATATATAAAATACTGATTGACCTTCAACCATTATCCAAAGCCAAATGTCAATATCCACCACTTAGCCAAATCCAAAATCACGGCATCAGCTGATGTCACAAGTTGAACGAACTCTCGAAAAATAATTGAAGTTTACTTTTCTTACGTCGACATTTTACAATTAAAGATGATAAGTGAAGTGGGAACGATTATCAATCAGCAATGGCAACCCGTCTTCACAGAAAATCGCCATCCTTTTAATTTCATAAAAATATTGGAGTTTAGTAACATTATCAAAGGTAATTTCCTAAATGTCAACCAGAATGTCATTAAATTCAACCCAACCAATATTAGTAAATGGAGATTTGAGTTGGCCGCCCAAAGGCACCTTGCTCTGCTTACATCCTCTCAACACGACAGGAAACAAAAGTAAACAAAGTAGAACGGTGCTCGCTCAATAATAATTTTTGCTGTTAAAGTTTGCATTGCATATTTTATTGCATCTGTCGACAATCGAATCACTGCACTTTGCAGTTTGCACTCTGCAGAGCTGCACTGCACTGCAACTATATAGGGATACCTAATTAATGTAATTAATTAAATATATTCTTTGCCGATCGTGTGTTTAGACTTTCATTATGCAATAAAATTAAGAAAATGCTGAATGTGGGCGGGACACTGGGGGACATATTTTTATTTTATTTTTAGCTGAATTATTTTCCTAGACCCTCTTATTAAAAAAATATATATCGATAATTGCTCTAAGCACAATTAATGATTTCCCTATTGTCCACTGGAATTATTGAACAATACTGACAATAAAGCTATGAACTGAATCGAACTGAACTGAATTCCATGATTAATTATTCAATTATTTGTAGAACAACTGTGGAATTGGGTTTTTTAAAAACGATTTCACACTTTAAAATGATAAAAACGTTGAAAACAACACGTAAATATAATGTTTTTAATAAAGACTAAACTTATTAAAGACTAAATTTATTATGTTTATAAAATAATTGTTATCGATGAATAATTATTATATTATTTTTTATTAACGCTTTGTTTCCGGCCATATAGCCTTTACATCCACTACAATATAACATGATTTCATGATTAAATGTTTACAACTAAACTAAATTATTATTCAATAATCCAGACCCAGATTAACTGAATCACATAAATATTGAGTCCAACATTCAACTAAAAAATGTAGGTAATGGCTTTCATTTGTTCTTTTGATTGGTTTATAAATGTTTTCATATTATATAGTAGTACCCCATATTTTCTCGTAATTTTAAGGGGACCACATTCAACCGTAATAGTAATACTATAAATCCTCTGTATCCAAACAACTCAGCTTTGGCAACCCCATTATTATAAAAAAAATTCATTGTTTTCCCATTAACACACTAATTTTATTTATGTTAATTCTAAGCTGTCAATTCATTTCATTCTTCTATTCTAGTTGCAAAATATGCCGAATGTTCTATGGTTTTCCAACATCAATTATCAGCATGTACCTTTTAGTTGAAATTGAAAGTGTAATCTATTATACGTGGATGATAATCTGTTGAATGGACACTGACTATTTATATTCGTGAACCAAACGATCATAAAAACAAATACAATTTGTTAGCAAAATTGCCTTTTAACCAGAATTTAGCTAAATGAAATAGAAAGCGATAATACCAGAAGAATAATATGGCTTTGCTTTATTAATAATTTATGCGTGAAAAGGACAACTTCCTTATAATAATGTATACCAAATATTAAGGAGAAAAAGTCGTATTCATGACTGAGCACGTAAAATTATATATGAGTAAATATTAGTTTGCGTGGAATTTGTAGTACATTTGCTTAGGACGGCGTTCTTCAAAATTCATTGGGCGCATTTCTTCTGCGTGGGGAAAATTTTGAGGTCCTACTGCCTTTTGCGTGTGGATACCTTTGCATAATACAGACTTTTGCGTGGCATAAAACTAGTTAACTCACTAATGAAACCAGCCAATAAATATGTGACGTCCTTCATTTCATTAAATCAAAAGCGAGTCAGATTAAATCGCATTTACGCGAATGTGACATAATATGCAAATGACACTGACACTTTTGAAAGTGAAATAATGAAAAAAATGAAAAAGAAACCAGTTGCATGATCTTGCTAAATTATAACATACCAATTATATTATGTACTAATATAAGTAATTCTGTTAATCGTGTATGGAAACGAGCATTGTGTATTTTTTACTAATTTTTATCAATACAATATATTTATCCAACCGTTAGAATTTTTTTTATAACTTCACTATCCAATTTTAACGTCCTGCAATAAAAATGCAAAATAACCATTATTTCATTCAATTGCACCACTAATATGTTTCCAAGTTAAAAATTATTTACCCCATCGTCCTAGTAAACAAAACAAAAAATTAGTTTTAATTACATCCAAAAAATCAAAGATGACTTCAAAATAAAGATAAAATGAGCACTGACCCCATCCTCGTCCACCCCAGCCACCGTAACGACCACCCCATCCTCCATAAGGACCACCCCACCCACCGCCATATCCTCCCCAACCTCCATAGCGGCCTCCCCATCCTCCATAACGGCCACCCCATCCTCCATAACGGCCTCCCCATCCTCCATAGCCTCCTCCCCAGCCTCCTCCTAAAATTTGCTTTATTGTAATTTCTGTCACGAATTTCAGTTAAATTAATTTTCTTCTTCCGATCTTAAATGTTACTTACTGCCACCCCAATATTTGGCTTCCCTCTCTGTTTTCAAATCTGCTGGTTCAGATTCACCAAGTTCGGAAGGTGGCGCCGGAGGCTCCGCGCAGACTAAGGCCACAGCTGCGGCCAAAAATATTCCAAAAATCTGTAAGCGAAAATACGACAACTTGTATTCTAATATTAAATTTTCCAATTTTGTAATTTTGTGAAAATGAAATTGTGACTTACGAGTAATTTTGACATCTTTGAAAATATGAGCTAAATAGCTAAATAAAATTATTTTTGTCGTTATGTTAATAGAAACAAGTTTTTCTGCTTTTATAGAAAATAATTTATTTTGTTCACAATTATCTTTCATCCTTAACCCTATCAACTCATTAACTCTCTAATGATATTGTTCTACATATGTAATTAGTACTTTACAGATTCGTCAAAATTGTTGACCTGACTTTACTAAATGCCACTTTGTAGTTTCTGTTTGGATCGTAGATTATCTGATGCTGACATAACAAATTCCTCTAATAATTAACATTATAATTAGTAATGACAAATCTTATTTAGCATCTTCTCAGATAGTATTTTGTTTTCCGGGTTGTTCTACGAAAGAAAATTCGAGCATGCATGAACCAGAACAACAATTAAGACAATAATACCTTCATTATCATTTCAGCTTTACAGACTTTCAAAGCATTAAATATTGTTCTGCGTGTGGCTTCATGGAGTCCGTGCCGTATACTTTCCTTTGAACAACCGTATTTTATAACAAATAAACTGTGGCAATCAGTATAAAAAAGGGCTTGCACAAGCTAATTTAAAATTAATTGCATTACGTAAATATGATTATCAAATGAAAGTTTTCCATCCAACATATACTCAGATCAAAGTGACTCAAATGGCATGGTTTGAGCCTGCTAGAATTGGAAATATATTGCCCAGAAAGATTGTTTATAAAGATATTTTATGTTGCTAGATACGCTGGTTGATTTAGTGAAAAACGGATTATTGAGAAAAGAAATGCACTTATTGTAATTTAGTTGTTAGTAATTATATACAGATTTATTTTAGTTAATAGAGTATAGTGACCGTGGGGCTGGATCGCTGTTTTTTGCGTGCATTTAATACTGATTTAATTTCGTGTAAATGGATGACCTAGCTTGTCACTTTATGATGTTTGTGGACGATGAGACTTGCGATCCGCATGTAGATTTACATCTAATAAATCATTAATAAACCGTGGTAAACGTTGTACGAAAGGAGCTTGTCAATACGGAAATCATTATTGTGATCAGACAGAAAGACAGGCAGACAGACACACGGACGGACAGTCAGACCGCAACCGGACGTACGTACCCACGTACGTACAGACTGACGGATGGAATAAAACCATAAACAAGACAAGCTCCTTAATAAATAAACAGATTTGAGCAATTTGAAGTCGTTATCTCAACCCGTATTTGAGTAACCGTGCAAACGGACAGACAGACACATTCACATCAAAAAGGCAATTGCTCCTTAATAGGCGCAGAAGCGGAAAATTCAACAATTTTATGTTTCAATGGATTTTTAATTAATTACTGCTTTGCAGTTTTAGTACATTTAAATGTTAGGTTCCTAACAGATGACTTACGGTATTCTAACTTTTAGTACAAGTAATGAAAATATATTGATTAACCTGGTCACGCAATGTAGCAATAAAAGTAATGTAGTACTTATGTACTGTAATGTTTTATTTTATCAAAACTGTGTGTCAAACACACAGGGCATCACTCACAAACACATTTCCAACAAAGGACAATGACAATATAACAAAAATATACAAGTCAATATATATTCAATTAAACAAAATACAATAGTACTAATTCGATTGAAAAGAATGTATATAAATACAGATTAGCATTATAATATATTTTGTCATTAATATAGGATAGATAGTCTCTTAGTTGGCGTTTAAGTTCCAATAAGAGTCAACAGCTTTTAGGACATTGGGTAAGGAATTCCACAAGTGAATTTTCCTATTGCTAAATGATTGTTTAAAAAGTCGCCCTTAAAACTAGGTTGTTGTGTTCCTGTTTACTAGCTTAGCCCTAAATGTAGGAGAAGGATATGTTCAGGAAAAATGGTTGAGCCACTTAATTAAATTATGCAATAGTGAATACATAAGCTTGAGAATTATATTTGTTCCTCAACTGGCATATATACGAAACTTAATATCTTAATTGGGTACCGTACCCTACATTCCGACGGTCTCATCCTAGCATATAAGTAGCTTACAATATATGATTAGAAAACGATCTATGATTCTCTGAACACTTTGCAGGTCAGACTTGTCAATAGCATTAATAAGCAGTCCACAAATTACAGTGGAAAAACAGTTGCCTTAAAGATGACGTGCATCTCTTTCTTAGGTACATGTAAATCGCTTATATTTCAACCGATTCGTAGTTATTTATCCAATATTTTTATGTAGAGTGTATAGTTAATATTAGCTAACGTGCCTTTCGAAGAATTATAAGTATTTAAACTCATATTTCATCATTCTAGTATCTTTGTCATTAGTAATTAGATTATAAATGGGCAATACTAACCGCCCGTAAGGATTAAATAAAAAACAAAATCAGATTTTCTCCAATTAGGATGGCTTGCATTATCAGTACACCAACTATGTATAATATGCAACTGTAGTTGTGGCTCGTTAGCATTATTTTGTTTTCGCCAGCACTACAATTATACCGTTTCATTCATATAGTACACTGTAACCCGCAAAATTGATAAATTGTTTAAAAACAAATACAGTAATTGCTTCCTTGATATGTTAAGTTTTTAGGCATATTATGGTGGTATAGGTAATTATTTAACTATGATATTGTATAATAGGCAAAAGTAAAACGCTAGTGGTACTTTATAGTTTTGGCATCCTGATTTTCTGAGAATATCCTTTGAAAAAACAAATATACATAGATGACAAAGTAAACAAAAAGTGTTGTAGAATGTGACGTAAAATGCAACTAGCTCGAGAGTTGCTTGAGAGCTGACGTGGGAGTGGCGGGCATGGGCGCTCAAATAGCAAGCCCTGATTCCTTCCCATCTCCTGTGTAACTAGCTCCTCGAAAGCAACAAAACTGTATTTGAAATCAGTAAAAGTACCATGAATGGTCCCTATCTAAATATAACTCTATTTACTATTATTGCCTTAATCAATAATCAACTTTGTCCAATAACAGTTCCTTATTTAAAATAATTAAAAGTTCCCCTGTAGGATTTCTTGTCAGTGAATCCAGGAATCCGTAGAGCACCATAACTTCTAAACCGTTCAGAGTTCAGATGTTTCCTCATATAAAAGATTTACTGCATTTTCCAAGCCCTCAATTTCATGTCAGTAAGAACGGAAGGCTTGCGAATAGGGTAGGCTTGAACTGGACGATGAATTTTTAGCAAATAGTTGGAAATGGAATGTATGTATTTTCATATGGGAAGGTCTGAGTCATCATGGGCGATAAAATTTGGGCCCAGACAACTGCCTACAATACAACTATAATAAATGGAATTGAGAACTTGAGATCGAGTTGGCTTTAGCTGCAGTTACACGATACACTCACTAAGTCACTATACACACACACGCATACACTTGCCAGTGCCAAATTCGTTGCCTACGCATTTTCGTGGGTGACCCACTTTTACTTTTAACTTTAACTTGAGAAGATTTACTTGGAGTTTGTACAGATGATGAGGAATACATTTGCATTTGCATTTACCTAACTCCTTATTCCTATTGAACTCTTTATGTATTTTACTTGTTCTCTAACCGTATGCTGTTGTGGGTGGGTCTTGTATCTGTTAATATCTGCACGTAATATACAGTGCACATTATCCACGAAGCTACTATCTCGATCTTGTCTTGGCATGGCTTATTATTTAACGAAGGACATATACATTCTATTTTGTCTAGCATGAGATCATAAGACTTATTATTGACATTTCATACACCGTTTGGTTTCCATCTGCTACACAATTGCATAATATACCAGTTAGCTAATGAATAATTTGGTTTAAAACCCCTGTGTCAGTATTTTTATCTTTGAAATTAACCTGCACTATATTCATTAGCAGTTCCTTCAACTGACTCTTAGTGATATAGCCATTAGTCACCAGGAGTGCAAAATTTCATTTTAGTAATATTAAGTGATTAATGAGATAGTAAAATTTAATGATAATCGTGGGTTTTAGTAATATTAAAAAGTAGTTCAAACTCGTCAATATCCTTTTCCAGATATTTAAATAGTACGCACAAAAATAATAAAGTTCAGACTAGAAAGTTATTATTTAAAGAAAAGGAACGGCTAGAATTTGTATAGTGAGAAATAAATTTTAAATTGCAAATAATCGAAATGTCGTGCCTACGAATGAGTAGTTGTTGCTGTTGTTTGAATACAGCCAAAGGAAGCATCTTGGCAGCTGTATCTACAATCGTATGGAATATATTTTTGTAGTTTAATATGTGAAATATAATGAATAGTTTCTGTTTTTGCGATATGGTGCTGGAAGGGTAATAACATTACTAATATTATTAATATATTATTATACACCTTTCCTGTCAAATTTTTTTGAATGCGTTTATAGTTTCTACTAACTATAGTTAATTAATTAATAATAATAATGCATAAATCATTTTGTCATGATTAAATTAAATTAGTAGCTACCTACGAAAATATGACATGATACATGATGTAGGTACCCAAAATGTGAAATAACTAGTATTTAGCCCGGGCTCCGCCCCGCGAAGGTCCCCACAATCAGTGGAATCCCCCCACGCACATGTGGAAGTTATATTGGGATAATAATAGTACATCTGATTATTGTGATTCATTGATAAATGTTGAATTGTATTTCAATTTAATTTGATTTAATACGTAAATGATTGGCTAGAGCAAAGTAAAATCAGCCAGTAGTTTTTGACTCGGAGCGCTTTCTGATACCTATATAATCCACGGGTGGTAAAAATTGGGGTTCCCAATAAATAATTCCAAATGATTTAAAAAAAATTTCATAATTCAATTATTGCATTTTCGGTACATTTTAATTTTAAACATCCTGGAGCCGTAAATCCCTTGACCTACTCTATTAGAAATACGCTTTACTTAATAGGTCCTTAATTTTTTCAGGATGTGTAGAAATATAATATTTTTACTCCATGTTTCAGGCAGCAGCCCTCGTGACTTTTATTTGCATTGTACTCGGTTTGGTGTACTGGGACGAATTCTCTGCTCAGATTTACAGAGCGTATAAAGAAATAGGACTCGGTGAAGATACAATTGAAACTACAATTAAAAGTAATCACCATTTTTTAGTTGTATTTAATTAATTATGTAACTAATCGGAACCTTTAAAATCAATTATCTATGAATAATGCTAATTTAATAATGAATGCTAATTTTGTCTGTGCGTGATTGATAATTGCAGTTGTTTGGTGGGGAAACATATTCTCACTCATTGTTATCGTTTTGTATATTGTATTGAGTATCCTGCTCATCATTGGTGTTAGAAGGGTAGCTAAAATACATTACATAATATGTATTATCTAATAAAATAATATTATATTTATAAATCATTTTGTTTGCCTGATAATTGTATAGGAACAATACAAACATATGATCCCATGGATTTCTGCCACTTTCATGCTCCTCCCATTCTTCACCGTCAGTTTCTTAATACAGGTAAAACACAATTAAATAAAGCCATATATTGTACACAAAAAGTTTTAGAAAATGAAAAGAAAACCGAAAAATGTCCAGAAATCGACATTTTTTAATCTAATCGGGCAACAGAATGGTGATCAATATATTCGGCTATAATATATATTTGGTTGTCGTGAAAAATAGAAATAAATTTTAAAATGAGGTTGTTGACCTACTAGGTAGGTTAAGGTTGATTTTTAGTCTCGCAAAATCTTACTTCGAATTCTTTTTTTATCTTAATAGCTAATATTTGGAATCGTTGGAGTAGTTGGGGCCGTAATAATTCCAGCTGTTGTTGTCCTCGTTTGGTGTGGTGTCTGGGCTTACGGATTTTTCTGTGCCGTTTCTCATTACAGAGTAATACTAATTTCTTATTTTTTAATTAAAAAGATTTAAAGAATTTTGTTGCCTATATATTATTTAATTACTTATGCCGATCAACGCATTAAATTACAGTTTCAGTAATATTTTTTTTCTCTTCAGATGCTTAAAGGAGATATCCACTATCCAGTGGCACAAATTTTTAGACGATCATAATGCAATCCAGTTAAAAATCTTTTCGCTGCTCTGTGTACAAATTATAATTATATAATATGCCATAACTCTTTTATTCTACAGATAATGGTCAATTTCTGGATTAACTTGAATTAATCAGTGCCTGTTAAAAAATTCTGAAATATTTACCTCGCGCAGGCGATAGCCATGCCTTAACTTTCATGAGTAAATCTGTAAAGTGTGTACATTTAATAAAGCTAAACTTTTGAATAACAAAACTTTTAAAAATCGAAATCAATTAATAAACTCAATTATTACATCCTCAATTGATATTGATGGCAATAGGGACGTTTTCTAATAAAAGTCATCCTAGTGCATACTAATCAGAATTTGGGGCCTGAATAATTGCTCTTGTCCCAGATTTTAGGTATTGCACCGCATCGTATCTAAGGCGAATTTAGTTGCTGGGATTGCATTATTGCACACACGACAATCGGACAATCTACTCCACATTTGAATTTCTAAAAGGTTATATTCTCTTGACAACCCAACGATAAGAGTGTATTTTTAATTGTGTGTTGATAAACACATTGTAAACAGCGCAGTTGACATTTCGCAATGCAAGTTTTACTTATTAAATTTTTACAGCAATCTTCTGCAAAACACCTTATTTTTTGCTATTTTCCTTACCGTTCGGTCTTCTCCCGTCTGATGTTCCTCCAGTTCTAATTCGTATCGTAAGTATCTCCTGTCCATTGTATATTGTTGTTCCAAAATAAACAAAATGAGTTGCATTACATTCAATCGACTGAAAATGGCTTTCGCCATGCTCGTCTTCATCGGCCTGGTTCTTGTCTGCCTTTACGGTGGGAAAAAGGCATTCGAAAAAGTTCGTCGCAATCGCTACCCTCCGATAAACTATACGGTATGAATTAATTACAAAATATTTGTAGCAATTATGTTAGCCTTTCAAATATTTGCGAAAAATACTTTTTAATTTGTATTTAATATTTTCGGGATGTTTTATTTTCTGCAGGTTTTCAAACAATCGGATTTTAAATCCTGCAGTCCAAAGGACCTTGTTTGGGGATCCCCATGCACTCCAACTAATAAAACAGAAGAAATGGACGGATGTGAGTGCTCCAATTTTAACATGCTGTGCGATATCAACAAGAACAAAACCGGAGGTTACATCTGTCAATGTAAGAAACAGGAAGTCTTTCGACACAAATTACATCGTTTGCGACGTTACGGCAACAACACATGTAAGGTGGCCCATCATGGACTCTGCAGGGACAAGAGTGACTGCGAGCATCCCAAGTACGTATGTGACCAGTCCCATAAGCTCTATTTGAAACATCCCGAAAACATGCGTAATCAACGATTTTGCCTTAAACGACGAGAGGCTAAAGGAAAATTGAAGAGTGATGCTCCCATTAGGATTCCCACTTCAGTTATCAACACCCTTTTCGTGGCCTCCACTCTCCTCCTTGCAAATGGAATGTAAATTAATAACTGAAGAAATATTACAACACATTTTTCCTGAGTTAAAAATTATAAATTATCCATTGGTTATATTAAATACCTACTGTAAAAGGAATCGTAACCATCAGTTAAATTGCTACTTTGAGTAAATGTAAATAATGCAAATTCATGTTGTGCGGTATAAAAGTATGCTTGCTACATATTACTAATAAAATATAATTATAGAAAGAAAATAATACTATATTTTTAAATTATATTGTAAAACTCATTTTGCTTCAACACTAGGAAAATATTTATTGTTATTATTCTTATTTAAAAAACTCGGAGTTTATTTAACAATGACTGACACAATAAAGTGCTAGATCATTACTGACACTGATCTCGCAATTTTCATTTGGAAAAGTAGTGCGCGGATCCGATTTGTTAGTATTGTTAGGAGATATGGGGATGGTACCTCCCTGGGTAGAAGAAACGCCATTCCCAGGGGATACTTCGGGGATTAAGCGGGAAGATTTTTAAATGTGGGCAGTTTATGCGAATTTAAATTTAATTTGCACATAACTGAAATAATGCTTGCATTTATTATTCGTAATTTAGTGTCTTACGCACAAGTATGCCACTAGAATTAGTGTTTGATATTGCTGTTTACCCTGCATTGTTGTATTACCGTATAATTATTATTATATTATAGACACTGTTTAAAGTTTTCATGCATTAATTATGGGTACTATTGGGGAATTTTCGTAATCCTCTGATAATTATTTGTGGAGGGGGCAGGGCGGCAGGGGCCGATGATCAGATCCGGCTCTGACTTAACGGAGGATGTTCTTTATTATCTGGGGCAGGCTTTGTGTGACTAGCCAGTGCTGCTGTAAGGGCGTGGGCAACTTTTATCATCCTCTGCTTTGGCTTTTTTTGAAAGAGGACATGATATTCCATCTTCTCTTTTCTCTTTCAGTGACGTACTCTGAAAATTTCTTTTTAAAAAATGTGATAACTGTAAAATGAAATTCAATTTATGACAGCTGACACAAAAGAAGAATATCACCGACCAAGTATTTCCTCTGTATACCTCCTTAGAAAATATATGCGCGTGCAAAATTTAGGCCTAACTAGGCAAAGCAATTGCTGGTTGCGCATTCCTATGTACAAAAATTGTATTGGGTACAATTTTTGCTCGGCAATAAAAACTTCTGTGGCTTTCATAGGCAAATTGGTTGCGATTCGAAATAGTATTCAAAAAGTTAACTGCAGTAATTGTTGTGTTATCGTTCCTTATGCGCAACTTGGGTTTGGCCATTGCGATTAGTTAGCTTCATCATTTCCCCATGTTCCATGTAGAATGACATATTATATTATATCGTGGTCAACAAGTATAAGTGTACTATTTGTTATTTGTGTATAACTTCAGAATTTTAACCATTTAGATTTTAAAATGTTTTTGGAATTTTATTTTACGCACATTTTAACAATTAACTGCCTTGTGGTTATAAACAGTGAAAGTAAAGTGAATTAGGATTGCACTGAAACTGAAAATACCATTACAGAATAAATCAATATTTTCACGACATTTATCATTTCTGCCTATAAACTATTATTTTATTCTGGAGGGAGTTCGTCTTCATTTTGGGGGTCCTCTGCAGCAGGCAAAACTTCAATAATTTGGACATCCGTTTCCTTTTCAACTTCAGGGGTATCATTAAGTGCCTCGTCAAGGGTCTCCATTGGGGATTCAACAATTGGTCCTGTTGCTTCAGGTTTAGGTTCTGACTCTGAGGGTCCAGATGCTGCCACACTCAGGGAATCTACCAAAGTGTGTACCAGCTTTTCAACCATTGAGTGAACCATTGTTTTCACGGATGACCTAACTGCTGTGTCTGTCATTGCTGGGGCCAGTCTGTCAACAAGATCGTGAACAAGGGTCTCCACGGATGCGGTAACAGTCTCCTCCACTTGGGCTTCTACTTCCATTTCAATTTCCTCGCTATTGTTCTCAGTTAATTCTACATCTGTATTATCAGCAGATTTCTCCTCAGCTTCTTCCGGAATTGGATCAGCTGTTGCGTTCTCATCAACTGGAATAGACTCAACAATAACGTCAACGGGTGTCATCCCGTCATTGTTTGGTGTTTCCATAAAAGCGACGACCGGCGTAGGGATCCCTCCATTTCTGTGAACGGGCGTTTCAAAGGCATGCACAGGTGTTGCCTGGTACGCGTTCATGTTTGAATTTACCGCCAAGTGTCCCCCTGTGTCTGTCATGTAGGCTTTTGGTATTTCAAATGTACGAATGGGCGTGGGATATTCGTGAATTGGTGTTTTAATCATTGAGTGACCCCCTCGAGCCTCGTCGTAAATATTTCCATTTGCTTCAACCGTTGCGTGAACCGGGGGTGTCTTTTTCCCACGTGTTTTATCATAATAGAGCCATGCACCCCCAGCGGCCATAAGGACAAACCCCCAGAGAACGGTCAACGCAACGAGGTACTTAAAATACTTTATGTAGAGTGCGGTCAGTTTGAGGTAGCCCCTCTTAAAGCCCGTGAATGTTGACTATAAATAGTTTAATAAAATGCACAAGAGTTGATTATTAGTAATTATTCTATTATTATTATTATTATTATTATTAAATAGTCATCCACCATCGTTATTATATACGATAAAGCTAACCAACCTCTTTTATGTAGGCCATGGGTACCACCCTCGTAATATTCAGGGGTGGTAAGTTCTTTCTATCAACAACTTCTATTTTGAATTTAACTGTTCCCCATCCCCTGGCTGGCCCATTTGAGGGGAAAAGGTCGATCAGCCCACCGGCCTTCATTCGCCCATCTTTCCCGATTTTTTTGATGTTTGTAACATCGGCTATGCTGTGTATTGGAAGGAATGCGTCAACCCACACTTCGATATGCTGCTCAGTGGGGTCCACCATCATTGCCTGTATTTTTAAGAAAAGCCATTGCATATTTATAATTAGCTATAAATATTTGGGAGTACAGGATTTAATATAATATGTAAGCAATTATAAATAATAATTGTACTGCTATTTCAGATTATGCACTAAATGCATATAGCTACTTAGCTGCCGAATAAATATACCAATATATAAAGTACATTATCATTTATATGGAACAAATATTGCATAATATGCGTAGTCCGTTAGTCCGTTTCGTAGCTTTTAAACTAGGTTTCTAGTTCATTGATTTTATTCTTTTGGGGACATAGCACTATACACACCGCATAATAGTTGTATTGAATTGCTCTTATTCTTGACCCTCTTGACTCTAACAAACGAATTTCAATCATTCAATAAATTAAAGGGCGTTTCCAGTCCATAATTAAGGATGCATAATCGTAATATAAAATAAACCGTGTTAAATCATGATCAGTTGATCAGCGATCTTCACGGCGATTGAATGCTCACGAAATCTCATGGTACCCAGGTCTGGGGTAAAATTAGATTTATATTTGTATTTCTCATGTCATCTCATGCTACAATATAAAAAGTAGGCGTGGTAATACCTCCAAGTGGGTGGGCCCGATTGACCCCATTTTATATGCTACTCTAAAAGTTAATAAAATAATGTACTAGGTTACTAGTTACTAGTAACATTAACTTATGGATTTAATTTAACAAGTTTATTATCTTCTTTCCTGAAAGGAAAATTTTGCAAATGCAATTTTTTATATTTGGATTATTTTTTCAACTTTAAAGAATAAATAAAATTAACATCGTTTTGTGCATAGATTCCCAATTGAAATTATTAGTACACAAAACAACATCCAATATTAAATACCAATACCTAAATGCCTACTAGAGTATTAACATTCTTAATTTCTTAAAACTGTTTTGGGGATTAGTTGATAAATTATTACTACGTAATTAAATTATTTCAATGAACATTAAAAAATGGAAATATGTATTTACAAGTACCATAAAAGACTCGCTTTTTCAACTTTTAACTTCAAAGGTACCTTGCCATAATTATATTCATTTTTACCAACATCAAAACCCCACAAGCACAATCACCCATAAAAATACTTACCACCAACCACCTTCCCATAGGTTATGGTAAAAATCCCCAATTATTAAATGTTATTAATGATTTACTAATAATCAATTAATAAAGTTGTGACAATGAAAATCCTGAAGTATTTACTCTGGTCTCCTTGGTCATTGGCGTGGGCCATTGTGCATATAATTTTCTTACTTTTGTAAAGAATTCTAAAAGATTCTGACGTGTATTGAAAAAAGCATTGGTAGGTAACACTTATTCAAGTACCTAATGCTGAACACTTAAATGATACTGGTATTGTACAATTGTACATGGGATTGAAACTAAAAATCTTTAAACTTGACTGAAGTTTTTAATTAAGTTTGCTTACCATTTCAATTTCAGGAATATATGCGTCAGTACATTTGCTTGGTTTATCAAAAACCACAGTGGCTAAAAACGTAGAGAAAATAAAAGCTACAAAGGAGCCAGAAATGGCAATATTGCCAATTGTTTGCTGACTTGTAGTGGCAACCATTTTTAATTACTGCCTTTAAGTTGGGCTACATATGTTGGAATGTTGGAAAGCGTGCTCGGATTTACACTTCGACAATTTAGAGTTTATCATGTCTGCTTCTGCTTGTACCTATCTGTATGTATATAGTATGTATTTGACGTGTGTTCACATTTCTTTCACTTATTCGAAACAATTCATAAATTAAATGAATTATTTTACTTTTACTTTTCAGTTGTTTATGAAGCACTTCCTAAGCTTGCTTCTAGTTCCTCGCTAGAATTCAAACTCATTTCACAAGCGTTAGCAACGTAGCCTTAAAAATCGATAGAGAGGAATAAAGACGAGAAGGTTAAAGGCAAAATACTATGTAGGTATGTAAGGGAAATAATAGACATTTTACTTATTCATGACACGGCGCACATTGGGGGAGAAGTTGGCAAGGAAAAGCAATCTTTCCGAATTAAAATATTTGCCAGGGTTCTCGAAAACTTTGTTTGCGTTATACCTGGGAAATAAAAACGCACTCAAAATTTAATTTAACCTGTTGAACTCAGAAAAATTTAAATAGCTAAAAATGAATTCCGAAATATATTACTGAATCCCAATGTTCTATTTTCAATTACTTAGCATAATATAATATAGTATACATATAGTATACATATAGTATATAGACAGAGTAAACCCTTTCCATGATGGGATGTGACATTTTACACCGCAAAAACAATCACACCGCGAATTTGTATTTTTAGAGAATTAGTTGTTTTTCGAATTTTACAAACCTAACCTAATTAAAAACAGTCAAATCTCATTGTTTGCTTTTCAAAAAAGGGGCTATACTCCAAATGGGGTGCCAGCGGTGTCTCGCGGTGTGGTTGTTTTCGAGGTGTATAACGTCACATCCGTCCATGATAAATATATTTAAGCGATTTTTTCATTGTGTATTTTGATTTCTGTAAAAATTCTTGAAACTGGACGTCGCCAAGCCAAGCCAGGACCATATTATCCTTCTATGCTATTTGTTTCACGAGTATTTCATGGTACAGTTCAATTATTTCATTTTAAAAATTCTAAAAACTGGCATTACATAATTTTTGTGATTGTTTGCAATTTACTGACTACAATACAGACTACGTTTTATAAGCAATATTTGAAAAACCCAACGGGGCTGTAATAAAATAACTACCAACAATCCAGTCACAATTATTGTCATTTTTAAATCCTCCTCATAAGCAGTTATAAAATAGAAATTGGAGACAAATGAAGAAAGAAAAGAAAATTATATGTTTAGCAATAAGGTTATATGCGTGTACAAATATATATGTAATAACGTGAAATAATCGTGGAAAGGCAGTTCCAGTTTCCCGTATAATTCCCTAGTATTAGTACTAGCACACATAAATATACTATATGATATTTAGCTTTTAGTTACAAACTAATCGTATTACATATTATTTATTTATCATTCTGCAAATTGTAAATGTATTAGTAGTACCAAGTCGGTCATTTATTGATTTTATTTATACATACCAATCGACAGATAATAGATAAAACATGTGTAATGCTTACTATAAATGATAGCTTTTAAAGATTGAACAAAACAAAAAATGTTCATAATACGGCAGTGCGTTTGCAGCAATTGTATGGGTAGCTAGCTTCCTTCTATATGTAGCTAGACTTTGACTTTGAGTTTCCATACGAAAAAATTCACCTTCTATAATGCTAAGATGGAGAATTACTAATATTTGTGCTTCCTGTAAACAAGTCAATTTATCACTACCCTTAATTATTACTTTTCGACTTTTGCTCAATTTTCAAGTAAATGCATCAGGGTCAAGAGTAAATCAATATGCAATTTTTAAAAATGAATGAACGAATGTGTGTTTTGACTTGGATGCTAACTCTTACTGCAAAAGTCGCCTTAATTATAAAAAATAATTCAAAATATCACATAATTGCTTACATAATAATTATACGCATTTCTTCTCACGATTCGACGCAATCTCGTTTTCATTTTGTTAAACAAAATATATAGATCTTTTGATTTTTAGCCCTTCGGAGGCTTATTTTAGAAGTTGTAACATAGTACAAAGTATTGAGAGTATCTATTCCAGAAGCATACTTACTTACTTATAATTCCAAAATATTTTGTCATCTGAGGAAAACATGATCAATAACAGTTTGTGTTCTTCTTTTTAACGAATTATTTTACTGTGCAGTGCAGCCAAAATACCGTACTACAATATTTTGCTGTCTGCTGGAGAGAGTACGAGCAGTAGTGAAGAAGATGTAAGGGTAAAATGATAAAAATAGCGTGGATTTGTTTGCTGCGGGTATTGAGCTTCCTTTGGTTTGCTTGTATTGCAATTACATTACAAGAATTACAACTAAAGAGAAATGTTTATCAAGGGGATGCACTGGCACGGGTTGGTTTTCTACTCTATACTCTATATAGCAAGACAAGCAAGCTAAACTGACCAAGCTGGCCGATGGACAGCGACAGGAAGGATGGGGAAACAACTCGCCCATTAAAGTAGACCTTGAAAACCTGATATTTAGACTCACCCAAGTGATACACCTAGCTAGTCTCAACTCTCAACTCACACTTATATAGTTTACCTAGTTTATAGAAATAATTACGTTGAACAGAATATTACATAACATGACATAATACATATAAAATGTATACGTAATATCAGTATCATGAGAAATTCTTCTTTTACAAACTTGGCATCTTATAAGCACCTATTCTGTTCTACCATTAACTATTTACCTGCAGCCAAACGAAGGTGTAGCTAAGGTTGAAAACAGTTGGCATCAATTGCTGAAATAATATTTTTGTAGTTGCACCAACAACGCTACTCACTGACACAATTATAATATCTGTTCCTGATCAAAATATAAGTTGCTATCCTACAGAATAGTAAAAGTTAACAATACCATCAGAAAACAATATAAAAGGAACATTGTCTGGAACATAAAATACAAACCCAAAGCCATAAACCACAATATTCAGCAAGGTATGTGTTTTGTGTTGTTTTTGGATTGATATTGTAATGTGGCGAATGCATACAGGAGGTTTCATACTACTCTCCTTAAACTAAGGCTTATAATATTCAATGGCACCATATAAAAACTTACTTTGCCATAATTTTTCAGACTTATTTTACCATAACTTTATTCATTTACTAAAACAATATCCAAAAGCCATAAAAATGGGAATCGACCATATAAAAACTTATTTACTATAAGTTTAAGCAAAAATACCTAATGAAAAACTATGTTGACCATAATTTTGGGATGGTTTTACTGCTAAAACTATGTTGACCATAATTTTGGGATGGTTTTACTGCTAAAACTATGTTGACCATAATTTTGGGATGGTTTTACTGCTAA
>JAQFYC010002649.1:0-24406 GCA_034694165.1 Tomocerus mixtus | reverse complement strand
ATTTATAAGGATATTTGTCGTAATTATGCAGCAATACACTCACTCGGGCGGGCTACATATACGGGCTTGGCAGTTTTGGAAATGGAAATGCAACGCACACTTCAATATAAGATTTAAGCTTGGTTTACTTTCGTATTTTGTGTATCCTTCTCTCAACTTAAAGTAATCCATTGGGATTTGGAATTGGAAACTGTAAATTCCCACCTTTCATATATATGGGATCTCAATTTAATCCTATGGGAAAATTTATCCCGATTCCATAAGGAACGAAATTGTATATCCAAGTTCTACGTGCAGAATCTTTACCTAAACACTAATACACATATTATATTAGTTTTGTTATCATACTACGAACCGTATGTTTACTACATTGTCTATGCTTTAGAACTCCAAATCCCTATTCGCTTGTGTTTCAAGGTTTCATACTCAAAATAAGGAAGCACAAGAACTTGATCCCCCATAATAATAATCGCAAATACATACGGCGTTTCTGCTTTAACGTTACTTGCGTATGTACGTTTAAAATATTTTAAGAAAAAACCAAAAGAAAAATTTAACTAACCGAAACTAAGGGATCATGTGTCTAGTAACAACTATGTACTAGTATCTGTATAGGCGTAGGTACTAATTATATGCGGTGTATCATTGCGTTTGTACTGTAATATTAGTAATGAGCTGATATGAAACAGCGAAATACAGTACGCTATACTTAATGGTTACGGTGAAACTATTTAAAGACTTTATTTATCCTAATGAGCAAATATAAGTAGTAAAGGAAATGTCATATCTACATACTACATCCCTTGTATTGTGGAAGGCATTTTAAAGATGTTACTTTTTAGATGATACAAACAAATTAGAACACTTAAAATATTTTAAACTAAATAGGAAGCTAACTAAGGATATAATGTTATCAGTCATTAAAAAATCGGTGTCTATATTACATTATCACCTTTTTTCTCCGAATAAGTAGAGGATTATATTCTTGTATTAATACGTTCGTTTATAATTGTTAAAGTCAATGTTTTTCTTATTACTGTGTCTTAAGACAACCTTCTTGTATGAAGACAGTGTACTAATAAAGTATTTCCCCCCCCCTACCTCCACAATATTATAGTACTTATACACGGTAGCATATAATTGTATTCTTTGTAAAGTAAATAGAGGAATGTAGAGTTGTTGGGTTAAGTATTCTGTATTTGTTCAGCAATACTGTGAGTCGATGATGCTAGCAACCATCATAGCAGTGTCATAGCAGTGGATGTCATTATAAAATAGGGATACGTATTCTAGTACGTATTTAGATTACAAAATCTAAATCTAAGGAAGAGTCGGGAGAAATAAAGGTAACTTTGAATAAAGAGAAATTTCATTTGGCTTCCCCTTCCATCCATCTCCCATTACTTAGTACTTAGTTAGTACCTGCCTGCCTGTTCTACTTAATACTTAAACAATATATGGCCGTAAGAATATGTAACTCATTCAGTTATTGTACATTCTGCACTGAGCCAAAAGCAGAATCCATAGAAAGCTTGTGAAAGCTGAGCTGCTGCTGAATATGCACATCTGCCATAAAGGAAATACCTATATACCTTATATATGTTATACAAGACATTTATAAAATATCTGTGCAGATATTAGTTCCTATTCCTATGCGGAATATATAATTTATAAGTGTACTATGTATAGCAAAACGAATTTGGCGAAAGAGAAACATGAAGCGAACGCACATATAATATATTTAACTTTATTAGAGAAATCTCGACGGATTGTATCAGTTCTGTTCTGTTCTTCGCCGTAGCACATTTAGGTATTTCTATTATAGTGTACATTTCTAAAATCAGCTTGTGGGCAGAGAATTCAACTGGCTTGATTTAAGTTGCCTTTCTTTGCTCTACTTCTGAAATCTGCCTACTACTTAGGTATCTATCTATGTATTGTAAGCTAATAGTGTAAATTCTTGTGTTACTTTAGTTTAGGTGGCTTGATAGGTATGTATTAATCATACCTGCCTGCGTCTAAATTCTAAATAGAGGGAATAGATTGCACTACGTATATAGCTACTTACTTACTCCGCGCAAATGTCTATGGTGATTTTGAATGAGTGAAAGCGAGAGAAAGCCTTTGTGGTTTGGTTTGCTTTGCTTTGGTTCTAATATTTTAGTTCTTTCGTATACTGTACATATAGTTACACAAGTAAGTAGTATCTTATATAATATATTATGCTCTGTAACTAAACTAATGTAGCTAAGCGTTTGGTTTCTCAATCCATCTATCATTACATTACATTACATTTACTTTTGCTTTGGAGAAGGAGCCGCTTTCTCTCACTTTACTTTCACTCACCCACTCTCTACTTAACATTAGTTAGCTACGCATAACACAACACTCACTTTCACTCACTCTTCTAAATAACATTAGCAACTTGGTTAAGGATATCCATTTTCTGCTAGGCAGTTAGGAACTACTAGACGGCTCTTCCCCTCTTCGCATTCCTAACTCACTTATCGTTTGTTCCAGGGACCTGCTGAGCCAACTAGCTATGTAACTTGGTATGGTATGGCGTAGTGTATAGTGTAGCAAAGTATCATAATGTAATGTACTGCAATGTTTAGTTCGGAAGACATGAGAATAATCCGAGCTAAGAGACATCCACATAATTAACTAGAACATTACCTAAATATCTTTCCCTTGAAATTAGATTTTCTTCACTTTTCTCGCAACTCCTCACTCTTTCTACTTTCTAAGCAATTTAATTCTCCCTGCGTGTTTTATTATTACATTTATACCCACCACTGTGGAGAGCAACCATTTTTTTCTTTGTTTTTCTACACGCGCTACTAATTATCTTTGTATTTTTTTCTAGACGTTGTATTTTGTTACCTATTTACTTTCACAAGCTATTTCTGTTTTGTATGCTACACAATATGTATCCATAAACTGTACCAAATTATTCCCACATACCTAAGAAGTGGTATTCTTTGGTTATGCATAATGTAATTGAAAATTACAAAAATAATTGAAACAGGATTTCTCCGAAAAACCTGTTATAAATATAATAAAGTACAGCTGTTATATTGAAAATTAGTGGTGATAATTCAAACACAATTGCCATCTATTTTGGACAAATACTCAAAATACGTTGAGAAATGCGGAAAATTGTAACTTAAGTCCTTTTCAACCACAACAATTATTGTTTTGTTGATCACGGAGACATTCCGCAAAATTATTGCATACTCAATCATCCCTGATATAAGAAAAATGATTATGTATTATATTGTAAAAAAGTTGACGATGAAAAGATTTAATTTTTTTTCTTCTGAGTCTTCTCATTCTGAACATTTGTAATGGATATTATGTAAGTAGGTACTTACTTCTCCAGAAAAACTACCATCATGTGAGTGAGTGTTTGGGTATGAAGTACTCATAGTCATGATGTATACCTAAGATTAATTATAATTGTACGTAGTAGAGTAGTTTGCTTACAATACATTAGATCATCCCATGTCATTTTGGAAATTGCATTATGTCTTTTGGCGAATGTATACAATATTTCAGCTTTTCTAAAGAAAATAATAGTTGCTTCGTGAAAGTATCCATCAGAGAGCTTTGCACTGGCGAAATCCGCCCAACTTTCTTTCCTTCTGAAAAGCTGTTACATACATATAAGAAAATAAAGGCTGTCATATCATCCAGTATATATCTGACTTCTTCATTCTCTTGTAAGCAGAAGCAGAACACACAGAAAGGAATGAAGATACATAAGAGTCTACAGTCTACGTAAAATTACTATAAGTGTATTGAATGCTGAAAACGAACTCTTTCCTTTAATTTTGGTAGAAAAGAATCTGCTACAGATATTATATATCTACTATTTAGGTATTAAGTATGTGCAGATATATAGAGTACATATTGCCGACTTTTCCTTATATGGGTACACATGTATACGGGTACCTAAGTAGTAGGATGTTTATTTTTGGCAAGTTTGCGTAGTAGTTCTAAAGATGTTGTTGGAAAATATAAGAGTAGGGCTGAGTGGATGGGAGAGCAATATGCGGGCATTTCACCAGGCCAGGCCAGGCCCAATCTTTCTCTTCCCGAATCAACTCTGCAAGATTTTTTTCCTTTGACTAAGATCAGATTAGACTATCACATTGAGCAAGTCAAACTGAAGGGAACCAGAGGAAATCCGATCACTACTTTCGTTTCGAGACGTCAACCTTTGGCCATTGTACTTGCATGAGCGACTTGTATTTTGCAATTAGCCCAGAAGAACAACTTTAGCAAGAAAGAGTTATTTTTGTCTAACTAACATCCTCGCGCTTGAGAAAGAAGATTTAATCTCAGGATGCCCCTGTAAGTATAATTTATAAGAAATTATCTTTGTTTTTCCTTTTTCCTGCTCTTACTTTTGCTATGTTACTTATTAAATAAATGTAAAGTTTAGTGGTCCCTGGAGTCTGGAGTGGACTGGTTCCTTCCCCACTGCCAATACTTAGCCAACTTTCATCATCCTTTAGGGATGGGATGGAATGCCCATCAATCTTCTAAAGGAAATCCCACAAATAGATTTACTGATTCCCTTTCCAAAAACGTTTCTCTGAATTAAAACGTTTTTTACAAACTTTCTTACACAACTTACAATGAATGGTCTGACATTCCACCAGAAAACTTTCCACGTGGGAAAGGGAGAAAGAAATTTATGCCTTTGGCAATATTTTCCAAGAATACCTTTTCTACTGTATCAGTTTCAACCGTAGGTACATTTTACTACATACAGCATACATAGGTATATAGATTACATACCTACACATTATGGTTTTGGCTACGCCACACAATTTTGGTTCCCTTTCTTCGCATTCCCTTCCAAAATGTGTGCACATTATATTTGCAATCATTACAGGTTACTGCTATAGCTACACTCTGTTGAAACCATATAGCAGTGAGAAACTATTGGTTAACTTATATTCGTATTCTTTCTCTTTCTCTACAGAAACTATATCCTCTTACTTAAAATGCCCAGATTTTCATCCTTTTATTTTTGTAGTTGCAAAAGTATAGATATAGGCTAACTTTTCCAACTATAGCAACTCTCATTTAAAGTACTAATATGCCCGTTAGGCAAAGGAGTACTTTAATACATCTATAAAAGTACTACCGAAGCAACTCTGCAATGTATAATCTAGAACCAATGCAGTTTAACCCATCTGTATACCAGTTATAGATTATGTAACCTGTTCCTTAAGTTTGTAGGCTTCTTATACGCAAAAATAGTTTTCAGTTTTTGGTAGATAATTTATTTATAAATAGATAAAACTAATATTACTATTATAAATACACAGAAACTTAACGTACCTGCAAAATGCGACACACTTACTAAAACTTCGAGAACCATTTTTCATGGTGGTCCTCTGACAAAGTGTGTAAAATAGTTTCGGTTGCCCGTTTCACAATAAAAAGTTGCGAATTTCAGAGTGTCTTATTTGTCAGTGCAAAATTAATAGTTTGCGAATAGTCAATTGAAAAAGTTGAACTTTTTTCTCGGAAACAGTAGCTTAAGGTAAGTAGGTAATGTATAGTTTTATTTGGTGAATTTACTTTACTATAGAGTATATAGTATAGAAAAATATATGTAAAACGGTGTAAGTTGTGAGTGTATAGTTAGAGGGTTAAGTGTTAAGCAAGGGTATGTGGAAGTTATTTGAGAGTAGATGCAGAAGATAATTTAATGTAAAATTATATAGAGTTACGTAGCTCTAGTAATTTTAGTATGTCGAGAGATTGTGCTTTGTACAAAGTTTGTGTAGTGTAGCATAATGTGATAGATGAAAGTATAAAGTAGTCGTGTAAGTTAAGTGTAGGCATAAAATTTAGTCTATTCAGAATTCAAATTCAATGTTCAGGTTGTTTCAGTGCTTTGCTTTTCTTGGAAGTAAAGTAAGTACAGTTGGTTTCAATGTTTTTTTCTTGTAATAGTATATTCACTTGTATGGTAGGTGAATAAATTATTTTTAGAAAAGGAAGAAATTGTTTTTTCAAAGTCTGTCTTTCTTTCTCGGTAGCTCTTACTGTTTTTATGCAGTGTGTGAGTTAGCTAAGTAGAAAGTATTGGAATAATAGAAGTCTTGGCTGAAATTGAGTTCAGCCTCAGCCTCTAATCCTAGTGTGGATGTAGATGTTTGTATTTGGAATTGTCGAAGACAAGAGACAGGGGCACTTGGGAATAGAAGTTTCAGATAGTCAAGTTATAATTTGTTTGTCGGAGGGACACTCTGGGAATTCTGGCCAAATACGGAGAAAGTATTTGTCGCTAGTTCAGTAAGTTCGTCGTGATCGTGGAATCGTGGCCGAAAGAGAGATGATGATATTTCGAATGTGAACTGATTTTTCCACTCCACTATCTGTCTGTCCTATCTGCTAGTATTTTTATTTCCATTGCCAAGATTTGTCTTTGATTGTGAGTTGCTGTATGAGTTTGAGTTGGATTTCGAGTGGTGAAAGTCTTTGTGAGAGGAAGAACAAGAGTGTTCTTTGTCCAACCAGAAGAAGTGCACGCCAAAGCCAACGTCAACGACTTCCCTTATTGTCCCTGTTGTTGTCCTTCTCTCCTTGTGAGAAGATAATATAAGCTTTCGGGTATTGAGATTGCGATTTCTTCTGCCAGTGTTAGTGTTAGCGTTAGAGTTAGCGTTAGCACACTTTCTTTTCTCTATTGTATTAACAGTGTTAACTCTTTGAGTCTTCAAGGGAGAAATATTAGCAGCGAGAGTGAAAGTCTCAGAGTCAGAGATACTTCTATAACGACGGAGACATTTTTCTACTTTCTCTGCTACGCTCTTGTTTTTCTTTGATATTGCAGATGTGGTTGTGGCTCTCTTGGTTCTCGTTGTGGCTATAACTTTCACTTTCTTCCCTTCCCCGGCAAAGGACACATAAACATTCCCAGTAGGAGTTGTGGCAGGCACAATCCAAATCCCAACAGTCATTTTGCATTCTGTCCCATCAACTTTTACATTTTACATTTTACATACACAAATACATACACAGATGTATTATGTATGCCGATCTCCTTATGTTTCCTTATGTTATGTTATGCTGTGTTATCTCCAAGCGACTTTCCCTATCTATTTTCCTCTCAATGTATTCCTGATGCGATTTCACTATTTTCCTAGTCAATCTAGCTTACTACATACAACATATGTACTGCATACGTGGAATGTAATGTAAGTACACACATAAGTAGGTATTGTATCTCTAATATCAGTAGCAGTATCAGCACAGTTACTAAAAAGTAAAGTACTGTTTTGCAAATAGTTTGAGTGTTGTGTGGAAAACAGGAGAGCTCTCACGATAAACTTTAGTTCTAGTTCAGTTTACTGTGTACTGTAGTATATATACTTACTTATTCACTCACATCACATCAGTGTTTTTCCATACGTAGACAGTAGACACGCAATGCATAATATTGTTACAATAGAGAAAGCAATGCTTACACACAAGTTTCGAATTTCTGTCGAATTTAAAGTGCTAGCTTGTCCCAGTTTTCTCTCTTACTATTTTATTTGTCCCTTAGTTGAGTCTGCTATTTAGAATAGTTCTGGCTTTGGATTTGGCTTTGGAATGGAATGGCCTTTCGCCTTATGCAGCAGTAATGTTATTGTCATCGTGGCATGGCATGGATGCTATATTATGTGATGTGTGTGCATTATTCGCTGCTCACGATCTGCACAGTAGGTAGTACTATTAGAATGTAGATATACAAACAATACGAGATTCTCTCTCTCAAGTAAGTGAAGTGGAGGCAAGTCGAGTCAAGTCAAGTAATGGGCTCTACGTATCTGTATGAGCGTTTGCATGTAAGTATCTTATGCAAGTAGTGTAAGTAATGCAATAGTGAAGCGGAGAAAGATATAAACCTCTCGAAGAAACTGAGTCAGAGTCACAGTCACAGCGAGCTTTCTTTCTCAGCAGCCTTGTACAATATTCATAGTTCAGATCAGTTCAACGAAACGACGGTTCAGTTCTCAAATAGAGGAAGAAGGCAACGTGCTTTCTGTTTACATAACTTTCTTAGTAGAGCAGCAGCAAAAGCAAAGGGAATGAATATAAATATATATTCTTGCTTTCTACTGATATTTCACTTTCTCCTTTTACACACAGTTTACAGTTTACGGGCACTTCTTTCTTTTATATTTTCAGAGACTTGAACTGTGGAACTGGGAAGGCATACAAGGTATGTACATTAGAAGACTAAGACTTGAACTTTATTTCTAGCAAGAAGAGTAGAGTATACTTATGTAGTAATGTTTGGTGAAAGTATATTTTGGCTTTCTCCTCTTACTCTTACTTACAGATAAATACAGATATAATATTATCTGACTCCGGCTTTCACTTCGGCTTCGGCTGCTCTTCTTTCAACTTTCGTAGTTTAATAGTGGCTTTCATGTCAGGATTCAGTTCACCTAGAGTCTAGAGTCTAGAGCAGACCAGATCAGGACAAGCCAAGTCGAAGGCTCAGCTTATACTGACAGAACAGAGTCCACAGAACAGAGCCTACGCTCTGCAAGCCAGCTAGCTCGCTCGCTCCAGTTTTTCTCCTCTTTTGATTGTAAGTCTTTGAGAGCCGTGTTTGCCTAGACAGAACAGAGCTAGGGATTCGATGTGATGTGATAAAGCCTCCTACTTACTCCCGTTTCAATTTCACCGCACTAAGTAAAACAACAACCGAATTCGCTTTACTTTCTCTTTCCCCTTGCTCTAGCTCTTGCTTTGCCTTGTTTAGAAACTGGGCGAGGTTTCCCCAAATTATTACTCCTAGAACTTGAATTGCTCTATAGTATTTATTATATACATTTTACTGTATACTCTTTCAAAAAGTCACATCACTTTCTGTTCCTCTCTATTGTACGTAAGTATATACTTATAAAGTAACAAAGAGTAACTATAACTTTATTCGATTACTTACTTCAACGCTAGTCAGTCACTCAAGCTAAACCAAGTCAAGTCAAGTCTTGTCGGAGAACAGACATGGGCAAACTCAACACGGATAGAATAAAGTCACAATAACAATGTACAACGTAGTGAGTGACTCTACAGTCTACAGTAAACGTAAGTTCTTTCGGATGCAGTTAGTTCCAGTATGTAGCTGCTTATACTAGTATAACACAACAACTAAGTAAATAACGTACTTAAAATGGCCCAATGGAAAAGCAACGGTTTTACATGGTGACAGACCGCATTAGCATTTTATTGTTCGTGCTTTAGTGAATTCTACTTTCTCCTATCCTAACTTTCTCTTCTTTCTTATTCCTTTGCATTTACAATTTACACTGAGCTTCTAGATATATTTACTAACAAAGTATCTGTATCTACTATCTACCTAAGTACAAATACTATCACTATCTGTAGAATTTGGCCTGCTTTACTTTTACTTTACTTTACATTCTACTTTCTCCTGCTTTCTTTTCCTTTGCAGTAGGTTGTAGGATGAAGGAGGCGATGATTGTGTCGTCAGTTTGAAGTTTAGTAGCAGTAGCACAAAAAGTAAATTGACTCTGTCGGCAAATGCCGAGAAGTTTTTGTAATATGTAGTGGTGGGTATGTTATGTAGTAGGAAGAAGCGGATCAGATTCACATTGTAATAGTCATCGTATTATATTACAAAGCGGGAGAGCGAAACATTTTACATCCTCACTTACTAACTATTTTACTTTTAGTGAGTTAATCCCTATAGCTGTATCTGTATGTATAAAGTACGTAGGTAGGTTTTAAAGTCTAGACAGATTGTGTCCTGTTACTTTTTACTTATTCACAGCTGACGACAATCCACGAATGTCGAATTACTTTATGTATAAGTTGGATCTGTTTGGAAAATTGGTTGTGACAGACAACTTGAAGAAGAAGGACAAGAAACACATTAGCGAGTTAATCCTACCGTGCAATCAGTCAATGGAATAAGTCTGTCATGAATGATTTATTATCTGACTGAAGATTGGGTTGGCCTGGACTGGTCTGAACTGGAAGTGCTGGTCAGGTCACTCATTCAGAATATACTCGTACAAAGGAAATCTTTTATTTTAGGCCTTATATATCTTGTGTCTGAATTGGGAGTGGAGAGAATGTGGCAAAAAATCTGAAGGTAATCTGGGAAAACGTTGCGACGTTGAGGGAGAAAGCCGGTGAGTGCGAATTGCGAATTCGATTTGTATTTTGCTCAAGACTGGAAACGTAGGTGAAAGATGGAATTGGATGCGACGTGGTCTGGCTTGGTGTACAGTTGGAGAGCGACTGGACTGGATTCTGTCATGACATGTCACTACATACGTAGTCTGTTCTTCGTCCCGTATCCGTCCGTACTACGTGTATGTGAACGTGAGAGTGAAAGTGGGAGAAAGCTCTCAAAAGAGGAATGGATCGAGTCAACTGTAAAATAATGTGATGCGATCTTGTGATGTGATGTAATGGAAGAGAGGGAATTTTATCTTTTAGTTCAATCCATGGAATGCCATGCCGAGTTAGATTTTTTCCTGGTGTTAGGAATTTGACTGTCCAATTCTTCTTTGAGAAAGTAAATAGAGCTCAGTGTGATGTAATGCAATGTTGGTGTGCTCTGAGGAGGAAGAGTTCGACTTTAGTTTAGTAGACCGGTGAGGTAGTTGTATGTAAGGTGTTGATGTATGTAGGCAGCTTCTTGCTTTCTCCTGGCCTGGCTTTCTCTGTCCCGTCCAGTTCAATCCAGAAATCCAGATCACATCAGAGTAGTTCAGTTTCACACGCGTGCACAGGAAGACAGACAAGTCAGATATTAGCTCACGTTCTCTATTCCTCGGACGTCTGTCCACTTCCTCTAATCTTATCTGATCCTCACCAACAAGAACAAGACGAAGGATGGAAATGACCAAAAGTTCTTCCTTAACTTGACTTGGCTTCAATTTGACTTTAGCTAAACTCCTGCATGTCCTTCCTATCTCCCTTTTTCCCAAATACGAAAGTCGAATGGAATACTTAAGAAGTTAAGCCATCCTCGCTGACTTTCTCCTTTTACTCTTTTACTCCTTCCAGTTTAAGAAAATTTCAATGTATGTATAACTAGTTGTAGAAGAGAGGAGTTCAATCTTCAATGAAGAAATCAAAGTTAAACTCTCTTTATAGCTGAATAACAACTTTCTCCCAGTTTACGTCTTTAGTTTAGTTCAGTTTAGTTTTCACTGAGCTTTTGGCTTTACAGATAGCTACATAAGCATTGGACAAATCTATTCTCGAATGCAAGGAAACCCTGTCTATCTCCCCTACTTCTGACTTCAAAATCACGATCACCAAAATCTCAACTCAATTTCCTCCAAAAGATTTCCTCACTCGACTCACATGTATAATGTAGGAGAGAAGAAATCGAGAGTTTAGTTTCATAGTCTCTTCACTTCACTTTCACTACTGAGCCAAGTTCTTTGCTGACTCTCAAATAAATTCAAGACTTACTTACTACACTCCTGCTTTTTAGTTAAACATAACCGTTCCTTCACATACGAATGTACAGTACGTAGTAGGAGCTACTTAACTCCAATTCAATTCAGTTCACTCCGTTTCCTGCTTTAAATATATAATATACACGTTCTGGCCATTAAAGTCTCAATTTTCGTATTCAACTCAGAAACTACTAAGACTTTCCCGTGTAAACTGTCAAATTTCAGTGTGGTTTGGTTTCGGGATGCAATCGTGATGATATTTTTCTTGTACTTATGTATCTTATGTAGGAATTTGTTTGCACTGTACTGAAATGTGGACAAATTAGAAATTTGTAGAAAGATTGCAATTGCAACTTTGATTTGATTGTGCTGACTGTACTGTAAAGTAGATGAAGAGTGTATAAAAGAGGATGAATATGTAAACGTAAACCTGGCCTGAATCTCGTCAGGTTTTAGCTGAAGCTTTGCTGTTTGTCACCCAAGTTCTGAAAGCGAAATGCGAGACGATGAGCGAGAGTGGAGGATTTTAAACGCTTTGCGGCTCTCTACCAAAGTAGATACTGTGCTCGGAATTCGATTTTCTCTGGTTTTTTGCCCGGTGTGTCGGTTGCTCTGGTCCGAACCCGAATTTCAGTCAAAAGGAGAGTCTTTATATACATAGTAGACGTAACCAATGCTCTTATGTTCAGTTTAGTTAAAATGAAAGCATGTAGTAATGCAGAAAGTATTGTGGAGAGAAAATACCAATGGAGAAAGTAAGGAAGAGAAAGAGTTCGCTTCGCTATGTATGTAGTAACAATACTTAAAGTCTCGTTCTAAGTACTTACGTATATTTCTTGTTATACTGTAGTAGTGTCATATAATGTGTATCTGTAGTGTAGTGTACTGTATTACACTGTATTCTCCAATGTAATATAATGTATTACAGTACCTACTAAAGTACTGCGTGCTTTCTCCAGATATGAATGTAGGCTTTACAAAGGAAATGTAACGTAACGTAATGTAACGTAACTAAAATCCTAGCTATCGTACGTACCTACACATAATATTGAAGATGATAGCCTTAAAATATAAGCTAGTAGGTAGTGGGGAAAGAAAGTAGTAGAACAGATCCGAGTGAAAGACAAGAAGAAGAGAAAGCCTTGCGCAGGGCAAACTTTCACTCACAGACACACATAAGCCAAGGCGAAAGCAAAAGCAAAGGCAACCGTTCCGTTCCACTCCAAAATCCAACTTTCCCTGGCCTGCTCCCTTTCTACAATAAGTAGAGCCAAGCCAAGCCTTCTACTATACATACTTTGGTACATTATGCAATGCAACTACAGATATACTTAAATTCGAGCATCTCCGATTCCTTCTCAGCCAGCTTTCCTTTCGTCTCACTTTTCCTACTCTTCTGTTCTTATTCTTTACTACTGTATTGTATGTATTGCTACGGGACTCCTTTCTATATTCCGTGACTTTCACTCCTTTCATTTTTCTCCTACTGGGGAATAAACGAAGAAAAACGAAAACATCTATGAAAAATGTCGATAAGTTCTTTGCTTTATTTCGCAATCTGTCACGAAAACTAGGTACAACTCGAAGACATATTTATACAGTAAGGTGTACCCATTCGGCTCACTAGTATATATTTGAAGAAAGCACGTCTACACAAGACCAATCTCTATTCATACGAATTCCTACAAAGCCTGCTCTATTTTTATTCCACTTCCACTTCTATATTTAATTCTTACTTTGAATTTTAATAGTGCTTTTGCATAAGAAATGTATGGTATGTGCACAGGATGCTTTGTAATGTGCAGTGCACCAAGAAAATCCGTACTTGTGAAAGTTTTAAGTTATATTTCTATGTAAAAAGAGAAAGCAAATACCGTATTGACATACTTGACACACTGTGTATATAAGGAAGTGTATGCATATGCTTTCTTTTTCTTTTTCTTTTTCTAGGAGAAAAGTATTAGAAAGTATTTATTTATATCTTTTCCCACGAAAAGAATCGACTTCACATCAAAATAAAGATATTTTGTCATAAGAAAATCCAGCAAATACATACAAGAAGTGCGCGCAGTGCCTATTTGAACAATCAAAATGTTTTGCCATTCTAACACAACGATTTTGTTTGTAGTCCATAAGCCCGTTTCTTTGTTGGTTGAAAGACGATTTGGGTAGCAATCTGTAGCGTTTTTGCATTGTGTTGTGTTACACCAAAGTGTGGGGCTGGGCAGGCCACCCGCTGAATTTTTCCAGAGTCTTACCTTGACTAGCACAATGGATCTCAATTTTTCATCAGGGATTTATACATAAATACTGTCCCACAACAGAGGTTTATATTCTCCTAGGAAGCTTTCAAGCATTTTTCTTCTCCCTGACTCCTTTGTATAGGGAGTTGTACCTTGGGTTTGATCTTCTCCTTATTCTACTTACTTTATCCTCTCTTACTTCTATGTACTTATTTGTATGTTCTCCTTGTCTATAAATTGATTTCTCGAAATCCACTAGGAATAGCTCAAACACAACAATGAATACAAATAGGTAGACATGATTCCATGTTTGCACTACTTTACTACACAACCTAGAACTATAAACATGTACACACTGTCGCAATACATAAGTATCTCTTTTTAGTAGTCTTCGCCTTATTCTTACTTATTTTCCTTCACCATTCAACCAAACTTCAAGTTTTTCTAAAACCACCCACCACAGTTTATTTCATAACAAAGAGCAGGCAATCTTTACGGTGACAGAGCAGGATTAAGCACCTACTACATAGCGTATTACGTATCGTATACTTCTACATGTAATAATAATACCACAATTCTACGGCTAACAAGCTATACCTGAGCTTACGCCAACAAAAGAGAAAAAAATACTAATTTTGAATATATAGTTAGCTATATCTGTAGAAATTTTCTTTGCCTAATATAGTTTATACGTTCCTTTCTGTTATCAAAGGAAGGAATAAAGAACAGGTGATGATATTATTATCCATAAAGCTTTGAAATTTATTAAACTAGAAGTAGGAAGAGAAGTTGAGTGTGTAGTGAAATTCCGGAGGAAAGGAGACATCCACTTAAACAGAGAAATGTCTTCTTCGCAGTCTCTTAGGGAAAGACACAGCGAATAATGTCATAGACTAAGTAATGTCATCAGAAACCAAAAGGGGAAAGCAAGTAGTAAACTACTTTCGAACTAAACTGTCTGCAGCTACAGAGGAGCACAACCTTTCTACCGCGGAACTACTAGCACTGGGGTCCCTATCCCCACTAACCTTATCTTATAATATTAGCTACTATAACCTACAGCAAGGCAAGTACCCTACATACGTATAAGTGCCTACTCCAACCAATATCAGTTCTATTCTATTGCACATAGGTTATATTTAGTATACTTATAGAGATATAAGGTAAAAGTAAAGATATGGGTCCTCCCTCCCTCTTCTGCTCTGCACAAACATACATACCTACATACTTAGTACTTACTTTACTAGAAATTCTCTTCAAAATCTACTACATAGTAAGTAAGTACCTACATAGAGACATAAATACACTTTTAGGAGGTAGACATGTATGTATTTAGTGGAGTATGTATATATAGATCACTATTTTAGTAAGTAGTCGAGTTGACTCGACGTTTTTCCCTACTTTTCTTCCAACTCTGCCTTTCCCTCTGCCCTTGCTTCCCTTTTCCTTCAGTAGTACATATATATTTACTATTACTTTACTATACGTACTAGATTCAAAACAGAATCAAGCCAAGTGGAGTCAATACCTTGTATACTACCATAGGAAGTACTACTTACTACTACTACTGACTACTGCTTTCCAAAAGGGTATAAATACTATAAGTATTTAGTACTATATTCTTTAGTTGACTTGACTTGACTTCTTCCATAGGATAGTATACTACATATACACTACTGCTACGTATTTCCTCGCAGAAAGAAAAGAGCTAACATGAAAAATAATGTCGTGAGATCGAGTTGACTTGGCCCACATTTTGGGTTGACTCGACTTGCCCATTATTGATTCCCCATCAACATCATCATCATCGCATCATTCCATCTTCACTCTGTTTCTGCATAAGTATCTCCGGAATGGCTTTCAATGAATATGAAAGGGCAGTTTTAACTTTTATCCTTAATACCTATCCCCTACAACATCCAACTAGGAATCCAACTAGAATTGAAGAGCTGAAGGTAAATAGAGAAATCCAACATTTCTATTATTTTATTTTCTAGTGCCTAAAACCAAAATAGAATAGAATCCCAAGTTCGTTTTTCGTTTTCCTTCCTATCTACTTACAATACAGCCTAAATACCATTTTGCCTATACTACTATAGCACAAATAAGGGAAAGTACTCCATGATTCCATGTACATATGTAAAAATTCAGTTCCTTAGTATTTTTAGTAACTGCGTAATATTTGGTGAACTGAATGCAAATAATATGTATGTAGGTTGTTGGCTCGCTAGTCCCGTCAGTATAAACGATTTGTCCTCAAATGTTTTCATAAGCCAAAAATAGTAGCTTTTAAATGTTTTCTAGTTTTTGCCAACTATTTTATGTGTTTGTACCTTTTTGTTTGACTTGGCATGGCACGAGAAGGCATCGCATGGCACGGCACTACTATTACTCACAAACACACATACAAATGCATTCTCTTTATTTATCACAATTGTGTGGAGAACAAAACGCGGAATTTGATGTGACGCGAGCGAGTTCACAAAGGCAGACAGACAGAATATATTGTGCACATTTGCACAATAGACAACAATCCCATCAACGAAACTCAACTCGAGAAAACTTCACAGAAGAGCACATTAACTAAATTGAGATCCATATTTTATGTTTACCATGTCGGGACATATTTATCTACCTCCTTTTATTTTATCCATACACAAACATACATACCTATCGTCTATCGTATATATTAACTAATACCTAACTAAGTTACGTACTTATATGTATCATACTATATATGCAAATCAATATTTATGTCGTTTCTGCTTTATGTACTTTCATTCATTTTATCAATACACTCACTGAAATGCTAGTAGGTATATTTTTTAAGTTCATAAATATGTATTCACATTTTTGCATACAATATTTCTTTTCACACCTCACCAGGCAGAGTCAGACTTTTATTTTTCAATAAAATATAGCTGCATTAGGGTAATGGCTGAGAAACACCGTTATGTTCTATTCTGAAGTTCCAAATGCGTAATCTATTACAATTGAGAGAAAGCAGGTGCCTATCACACTTTTTTCAACCTGTCACTGTCATTCACGCAGTATCAAAAATATTTAGTCCTTAATGTTCGTCATAAATCAAACTTTGCATGCAGAGAAATATATAAAAAAAATTACAGTTGCTTTATATTCAGATTTTTGGCAGAATTTGACCTTTTGAACTCTTCTGGTGGTGAAATAAGAACAAAACACAATATTTTTGAGGAAAAAATTGGTTTAATGCAGAAAAATATAACTTTTCTCAAATAAGTGTCATTTGCTAATTCTAGCAGAAATGGAATTTTTACAAACTCAAGATAAATAGTAGCTACTATGGTCACACTTTGAATAATGCTACATTAATTAATTCGGAACAAGATTTCAGTTAATTGAAACATTTACTCAAAATGGAAATGTTAATTTACAGAAAAAGTGACCAGATAATATAAGCGTTAACTTCCCGGAATCCTCACTGTGGTTTACGCATGAAATATAAGGCCCTATTATTTTAAAGATATGCAGTGCAGAGGTTTCCACTATAAAACAGTTTGAGGGTGCATTTAATATATTATGAATAGCTCCGTGGTAAACATATTGTTACACATCACATCCTTTGCATTTATTGAGAAAAGGACCAAAGTAGCAAAAAAGAATATAACCAAAATGGGCATTTCCCTTTCCTATTGCCCTGCAATTGCTCAGGGGCCAATGTAGCATAAAATAAGAGAAAGTAGTAAGTAAAGTATAGGTAGAGATAGTAAGAAAATATAAAGGAGGTAAAAATGGTGCAAGCCAAGCCAGGCCTACATAGTTGGGTTGGCTGGCTGACAGCTGTCACTGTGAATCCTGATGTGATGCCCCAAGCAAACAACCAACAAAGTTATTTATTTAGTTAGGAAAGAAGTGAGGAAATGAGAGCTTTTTACGATGTCTCCACAAACTTCTGACCTCGAGACACGCAAGAAAACCATCTTTAACACCATGTACGTACAAACAAGAACATTCTTTGTGCAAAGTAGTCCCAGTATCTACTTTATATATGTAACAAGAGCATAATATAGGGAAGAGACTTATCAGCACAAAAAGTACATACATCTGTAGGAGCATTAGGATATAAATATACAGAGAGAGTGACTTAGATGTTAGTTAGGGTGAGTGAGTCACAGTTATTACTTGTCCGTCCTGTTCTTTCCTCTACTAATGCATGTAAGTCTATCTAGAGAGGTCGAGTGGAGAATAAGGGTGTCACAAAGAGACTAATGCCGGGCACGACCTAGCAATAGCAAACCATATAGTGATAGAATAGTTAGTCTTATGTAAGTCCTAAGTAAGCAACTACTACAAGAGCATAAAATTTGATGGAGTTAGCACAAAGCTCCTAAAAGGGTGTTTATTTCTTTTTTAAGTCTTGAAAGGTCCATTTCACCATGTCACTTCCGTAGTAACATTCCCATCCTTCTCTATCTCTTTTTGTCTTTGGACAGAACGGTATAAGTATTATATAGCTACTACTACGCTCGGGAAGGACTACATCATGTAGACCGGTAAACTATTTGTCAGTTTTATTGTCAATGTTTGCACAGATCACATAGCCAACATCATAGAATCATGATGGGAGGGAGGACTACTAAAATCATCGAAGGGGATTGGGAAATCATTACGCATTACCTAGAAATGGTGCTTCGTCGGTATATTTTGACTAACTGCTGCCCTATTAGCCCTATACTTTATAGTTACTCTCTAAATTACGTAATACTGGAGTAGAATCATACATTATACTATTTTCGTTATCCATGACTATTGGTCCTATGGTCCAGGAAACATCTTGAGATTTAGTATTTACCTTAGAGATAACTGAAAAGCAATCCATACATCTCAATTAACTTTTTAATTATGCTTGCCCTGATAAATATTCCTGTAGATAAAAATAATGCACTACATATTTATAACCAAGTAGACAGAAGATCAGATTATTTAGGGTAAACAAGGTTAATGTCTGCCATGTTTCATAATGTAATGATTTTATTAAGTTGCTTATTAACTTAATTGTATTCATACTACGGTTACTTACTCATTCGCAGTTTCGCACAATAATATCGACCGTGACTGTACATTACAATAACAATTAACCTTGCAGGTGTTAGGACAACATTTCATATCTATATGGGTCTAATTCTAATGTAAGTACAAGTACACCCAGCCTTGAAAGAGTCCTGGCTTGTAAAGGAAAGATTTATCAAAGTCTTAATCGTTATTGCCAAGGCTTTAAATTTGCAATTTAATTCGCATTGCACAATACATGTAAATTACTATGTTGGTACCTACCTACACACTACTAGTCTAGTAGTACAATCTAATTCTTAAGCAAATGGCAAATACTTAGTTTAAATGAACTAATTCTTCGTGCTCTTTGCCAGGTTAACAATTTCGTGAGTAACTAACTACACGCACATAATTTTACTTTATTCATTTATTCCGAAAATAAAAATAAAATGGGAAATAAGTAGAACTTGCAAATAAGCAAGGAAATAACAACCAATATTGTGCATCACCTGCTATTTCAGTTCAGTTTACACTCCAGTTCACCATCGGTTGAATAACGAGCAAAGCGGAAACTGTATTCGCTAAACTTTCCACGAATAGGTTCCAGGTAGTATTTAGTGCTATATATTTAGCCACTAGGGTTAGTTGGTAAGTATGTAAAGTGTTATGGTAGAGGAAGTGGAAAAGTGGAAACCAAAGGAAAACATTCAGCTGAACTCAAACTGCCGTAAATATTCAACATCAAGCTTTGCATGCAAAAAACTCATTAAGATCTAAAAGAACTCTTCAGAGTTTCTTCCTTCTACACAATACTATTGTAGGTAGCTACTCTTTTGTAATCATTTGAAGTGAAAGGTGACCCCTGCCATTTACACCTTTCTATTCCCTACATTTCCACATACGACACATTCACATCACACAGACAGGCAACATTTCAAGTCTACCTTTCACAAAGAAAGTTGACTGTTAGCTGAGGGAAAGGGAGAAGCACTTTAAATACTATACACTACACACACATTCATTTTATGTATTTCCAACTGTTGTAAATACATATATGTACATACATACCTAAGTATACAGTATTAAGTATATTAAGCCCCGTATTATTAAGTATAGGTATTAGCAACCACATTTGCACATACTCGTAGTATTTGTATTTACTATTGTAGTCATTAGTAGTATTTAAGTTATTCTGTATCACTTCCACTTAGAGTTGCTTAATGCAGTTTCCATGCAAGTCCTGACCTGGTCTGGCCCGCCAAGCATAGCATGCTCCAATTCAATACTTTAGTTCGCAATGCCCATCTTATATTTAAATTCAGCTCATATTTAGTCCTATAGAGGAGTAAACCCGCTCGGTGCATGTGCTAAATGGTTTGTGTTGTTTTCTGACTCTTAATTAAGTAGAACTAGAACCAGGGCAAAACTTAACGCCATAATATTGTTCTTCTATGCGGAACACCACCATAGACAACAGACCAGGACCAGACACACAGACTACTGAATGTGTAACGTTATAGCATTTACTTTGAGGACACACGGTCACTTACTCCACTCACTCCACCAACTTCACACAAACAGCATTGAATTGCATTTCTCTGTGCATTGTTGGGCATAGTTTAGCCATTATATGGAGGAAACCTTATTGTCAGGACACTCGCGATCAGTAAATGGGGCTTTAAGCTTTATTTTGCTAGAATAGAAGACAGCCCGTGTATATTTACATATACTTACTCTATCCGGGTATCTATACGAATAGGTACGCACATGGCTTTTGTGATGCACAATCATCGTGCTTTATTAAAAGAAGAAAGGGAGGCTTTGCATTTGAAATCCCTTGAAGCGTGAGCGTTCCCTATTCACAGATTCGACCAACAAAATACCAAATAAACAATAAAATCCGCACCAACGCCCACCGCATTCATTACGTTAGCACACCACAATGCTTTGCACAGATATTATACTAAAGGACATAAACAGATATGTTGTGATGACAGAAAGGTTAGACTCCTATTCACGAATTCATGGTTCACCCATTACTATCTGTATCTGTAACACAGTACAGTACACTGTTTTTACAATAGATACATATTATTTATATACACTTACTAAGGAAATACATACTATACTTCACTATATATGTAAACATATATCTGTATATAATTTTTCGGATCGAAATCGTAAAACTATAATGGCTGCGGACGAGTGAAAGCGAATACCGACCATACCATAACATACCACATGAGAATACTTCATTGCAAACAAATGACACTGCACTGGGCGTATAGGTTTTATTTTTGACAGATAATAAATACAGATATACAGATAATAGATACTAATACTTATTTAATCATATCATTCTAACTTGAATGTCAACACAACAGTGCATAGGAAATCTAAACACGATGACAAAATCTGAGTGAAGAGTTAAAACGTGGTTGTCAAAAAATAATTCTGTAGTTGAAAGTAATGTGGACTTTAGTTTGGTTTATTGTTATATACGTATGTACATAACTTTAGTTGCTTTCACTGGCAGGGAAAGATCTAGAAAGTTCTCCTAGACTGCTAGGTACATATTTAATGTATGTCAGAGAGACAGTTCAATGTTATAAAGGAATAAATCCATCATAATGTATATTCATTCTTGCCACTGCATACTGTGGGTACATTCTATTATATTTGTTAGTAAGTACCTAAGTAAGTAATATGTAAAAGTGTTTGATAATAGGACAATGAATTTGAATTGTGTATTATAAGTTATGATGTTATTGTTTTGGCTCGTATATTTGTATTAATGGAGAAAGCTAGATGTGATGTATTTAGGTAGTAGGTTTCCGTTGGCCTTTCACTGTAATATTTTGCATAGGAGCCTCTGAGGTTGACATTGTGAAAGGTTTTATTTATCTGCACATTTGGGTTTGCATGTTCAACTGTTCAGACCACAGCGACAGGAGCTACAAAGTACAAAGAGCTTCTTGTGATGAATGTATAAGGTCTGACTTGCTGAAGGAAATAGAGGCAGAGCATGCAGACTCCTCTTCCCGTCCCTCCGTTTCCTACCTAGGTATCCAATGTATGAACCTATTTCGGATTTGTTATTACTGTTTCGTTTTGACTGAGAGATCATAAATTACCTGGTTAGATGGAAAATTCATGCCAACGAAACGGAATCTACTAAATCCATACAATGGCTTTAAATGCTAAACCAAAACTTTATAGCTTTCTGTACACCATAAATACATACAAGTACCTAAGTAGAAGTAGTAGTATTTATCATTCCTGCTAAACACAAAGCCAAAGACCACACTGGTGTGGTAAATATTAAACTTGGTCCCTTTCAATTTCAATAAGAGAATAAATGATTACCTATACTAAGTAAAGCACTGTTTGACTACTGACATAGTAATTTAAGTAGCAATGGGGAGAAATGCAGTAAATTGTAACTCACAATCTTCCAGTCCATTTTTACTATATTTACTTTCCATTTTCATTACAGTAGTAAGTAAGTTGGATGTAGTGAAGTAACACATAAAAGTGTGAATTAATTCCAATACCACAGGAATACTCTTTTCCACTGATCGTAGCTTATAGTAAAACAGAATCGCAAGTGAAGATTAAAAGATAACAGTTTAACATAGGAACAGGTATCTCCTATGTTGCATTACCACTTAAAATTAATGGCATAGTATTCTTAGGTAAGTATATCGGTTGCCTTACGTTCCTAAAGCATTTGCATATAATATTCTTAACTATAGGAAAATTATTAGCTTTGTAGATGGTGGTGAGCACTGTTAAAATAGCAGAAACACGGTGTGACAAAATCTCTTGTGTGACGTATTTGTCAACGTCAATTAGAATAGAAACTACCTCATACAAAATATGATGAATGCTACGTAAGACCACCGCTGTACTGGTCGTATTCGTATTCTATTCTTTACTTAATTGTAAGTAAGCATTGTTTTTGTGTCTGCATACCTACCTACATACTTAATAATATATAATTGTATGACTTAAAAGCAAAATCGTATACAATTGCAGGTAGGAGGGTACCGATAAGAGGTTACAAACGATAACAGCATATTATTGATTTAATCTTCAGATCTGGCCAGTGGTTTAAGTATATGATAGCCAATAATATGCTACAACTTATAACAGTCGAATCAATGCAGAGTAACAGTAGTAACAATAATTAGTGAAATATATTTGTACTTTACCGTATTGTAGTATAGAAAGTGGACAAAATAGTATACGTACCTGAAACACAGAAAAAATTGTATCATTAGTTACTTGTTTTATTTTCGGATTTCACAATTATGAATAATATTTGAACTTAATTAGCTTTATATATTCAATTAAAAGAACCCTCACTGAAGTACACCTCGTAGAGAGGCTGGGCCTTCGAAGATTCGAAGGTACGCCCTGAATTAGCACGACAAAGCAAACAAAATAGTTTATGTATAAAGTGAATACATTATGCTTTCACTCAACGAATTAATTACAGACTACAGTTTCTAACCTTGGAACACAATGGATATTAAAATTAATCTTCTTTAATTCAACAATTTATCTACTTGTTTGCGTTAGTGAGAAACTAAAACTTCGATGGCAAAAGTAGGCATACACTCAAAGCAGTACTTTTTATTTAATTCGGTTGTACAGCCATTATAAAAATTCATTCTCAAGGTATAATTTATTTATTAAATAATTCAATTTAGATCTTCAACCTCTCTTGGCGCTAATCAAGTTTTCAGTAGCAAACAATTTTGCAAGAAATTTGCAGTATAGAAACGGAGAACTGCATTCATGCAATTGAGGGAATGTAGGCGGTCGCATAATTATATGTTATATAAAGGGCATAGGTCTCAACATAAAAATTCTATATTATGATAATATACAAAGACAGAAATGCAATGATCTGTAACGAAAAAAGTGACTAGAGCATGAATGCAGTGTATGTATGTATAAAGAGCACGAAGGTCCATTGCCTTCCTGGAAAAAGTTTTTCATGACGTCAATCAGAAACTTAATTTCCCACCGTTAGAGCGTGAAATGGGCGAGCGGTGAACCTGCTGCATCCCCTCAGATCACACTTTACATCATTAACCAGATTTCATAACATGAGATTTCATCTTTGGTATAGTTTATTGATTTTGTCGCTAACATCGGAACTCCCTGCTACCTACACATTATATAACTTATCTTTAATGATAGAGTGTCAGTATCTCGTTACCTATTTTCTCCATATTTATGTTTCCTAGTAGTTTCTATGAGATGAATCATTATTTCGATAGCCATTATTTCTATTACGTATCAATGAAATACGATCCCGCATAGAATGAACGGAAAACTAGAATCCTACGAAAAGCTAGCAAAAGTAGTTTTGAAGAGGATACCTATAGAAAAGCCTATAATATTGTGATCATTACCATGTCCAACCATGACACATTCGATTCCAGTAAAGAAAAGAAAAGTCTTCATTACGGAGAGTTACTTAATAAGTTCCTTTAACACAATTGTTGAATTTGTTGACAAAATTTGTCCTAATTTGCAGATAAAAATAGATTTCCACGTAATTTCTCTACGAGTTACAAAGACAAAAAGTTTTTTCATTAAATCCTCATTCTTATGGTAGCCAAAAGACTTATCGTTAGTGTTATAGTACAGGAAAGT
>JAQFYC010002648.1:0-24407 GCA_034694165.1 Tomocerus mixtus | reverse complement strand
ACTGAAAGCAGTGAGGTACATAAGTTTTGCAATTTAAGCAGTTAATTATTTACATGTCGTACTATTTAGTTATCCAAGACAAGCATTAAGGGCACAAGCATAGTTTACCTTAATTAAATCAATGATATGATTGCCAAAGCCTTGGAACATCCAGGTGCATCCGTTAGATACTATTACATTAATGGTACCAAAGTACCAATATATGAATGTCCAATGAGTATTAGTGGCCATCATATTCATACTGTTTGCGAATAAGGCTGTTGACATATATAAGTAAGATACTGGATGACTACCACTGGATACACATAGTTTGTGCCAATAATAAACGAAACGACATAAACCTTTTCTGCAGCAAGTCCATATAGTAGGAAATATTATACATTATAGTTATAAACAGAATATATTTAGCACCCAAGTTGTAAGTAGTAATATGCATCCAGATAAATCCAACTCCATTGACGCATGAATAAAGTCAAATCAAATAAATGAATATATTGAACCATAATACACACAATATTTAGGATAAAGGTATTGAATTAAATTATATTGCCATAATTTATAATTCACGTAAACCCACCCAGCTTAAACCCTTTGAACAGAAGACGAATAATAATAATTTACGCGTTTGGTACTTGTTTGTAAATATAAACTATAGGGGTGGATATAGAACAAACAAAGTACGTTATTGTGCATAATAGGATTCCTATTCCAGCAATCAAGTTAGCCCACCGACACTAATACAGTATCATCTTTCTTTTAATCAGTACATATATATCATTTAATTGACCATAAAGTTCAAATTGCACAATTACCATTAAAGTTTCTGAGTTTAGAATGTATTGCTACATTTTGCTATATTTAGTAAATAGAATAATCCATATTCAAAGATCAAAGGCGGCTGCTGTTTGCAGTTTGCCTGTAACAACGAATTGCCCCTTTTCAAAATAATGGAGCAATGACAAATGCAATCCTTTCGAAATATTTGCATGAAGGCTTCCTGCAATTACAATAAGAACGTATGGACAATAATTTATTCAAAACATATTAAAAAATATTGTAAAGACAACATTATTGCATTATACTATTAATGTAGGTATCAAGCTTATATGGCATCATAATATGTGTTACACATTAGAAGGCTTACGGAACAGTACTTACAGCATAAATTAGATAAGAAAGGATTAAACATTCTACTACTTCTAACTCTAACAGTAAGTATCTGGGTCGGGTTGACGTGTTGACCTAACAATATAAGCTATATGCTCCACACATATATTGGCGGTGTCCTTATTTTTAAAACACGATAAGACATTCATTAATTTAACTGGACCATGTAGCATTATAGGCCAAGTTGGTATATATATATATCTAGAAAAGGAGCTTGTCTCCTTTATAGATTTGTTCTGTCTGTATATGTCTGTCTATCCGTCTGGTTGCGGTATAACTCAAAAACGGTTTCAGATATCGACTTCATATTTTAAGGATATCCTATTGGAGTTCCTCCAATGACTTTATTGGCAAATGTGGTTATTTGGCCCCACCCTCTCAGAATTCTGACCCTGCCCTCATTTTTTGAAATTGCAAAATATAGAAAATGTGGTATCGTTGGAAAGCGGTTGACATGAATACAACTATGAATCTCAATTTACCCCAGACTTGGGGCACCTTTAGATTTAATCAAAATTCAATCACCACGATCACCATGATGTCCGGTATGATAATCACATTGATAAGCAATTAATTTAATTTTTTTTACTGCAAGCTCCTTCTCTAAACGTTTATCATGGTTTATTCAATATAGGTCTGTATTTATTATAATGTAAGTTTACTAGGTTCTCAGTGATCCTAAGAAAGGGTATCGACACCTTGAAATAATCCTGACAAGAGTGGAATAGGTAATATAATTTTCCCAATTGCTTGTCAAAGTAAGCTTAAGCATTGCATATAACAGATAACCTTCGTCAATTGCAAAGATGGATAATATGTAAATAGTTTATTTGTTTCCATTTTCAACCTTTTATGTTTGAACATTTAAGTTTGCATTAATTTTCATGTCATTAACCCACATATAATAGCAGAGGGGTAATGTAGTAACTATGCTTTCTAATGACACTAATGAATCAATTCTGCTTTATAAGAAAGATAAGAAAATGTCATGCATGTACGATTATTTAGTCTATTCTAATATACTAAACGATATGTAAGTCAACTACCAAATTATGTCTTTGAACACTAATAAGTAAACTGGCTTACTTGAATTGCATGGCCTAGGTCTGGAAAAGTCTACCTCTATGCATGGAATTTAAAGCTTATCGTTGCTGCTTATTAACTTAACGATAATCAGCACACAATGTTGACCGGGATTGGAAAAAGAGCAATGTGTGCATATTATTATGTAACTTTATTAGTAACTACTATATACTACTATTTGTCTACATGAAAAGTCAAAGGTGAACAAAGGGACAAAATGCTTGGAGGTCAATCAAAGCTTTCTGTCAATTATTTACTTTTTTAATACCGATTCCACTTTTGGATGGTTTGCTCAACTTAGTGTTATTTATTAAAATAAGCTAAGCGATTTAAGAAATGATAATCATTCCAGTCTTCCTACTTCCTTCATAATGTGTATCTAAAAGATAACATCACCTTTGTTTCTGAGAATGGGATAAGGAGATATTGTAATATTATGTATTATGTAGATAGTTGCATATCAGGTTTAGGTAATATTATATTTCATTCGTCTTCCAGAAAATGACAACCGTAATTATCATTCGTAATAATAATATATTAGTGTGTTATGATATGGAGTCTAATAGCTAGAACAATACTCTGTAAAATATGGGCAGGTTAAAGCAAGGGTAAGTGTTATCAGTTAGGTACTCTTTTCGCATTTAAATATACAGTATTTACAACTGTGAGACAGATCTTCTGTCTCACAAACTCACATAACTTTCTGATAAACTTTCAACTGCACAACGTTTCAGTTTATGTATTATAACTTTATACTATTTAATGCTACTATAGTTAATCAGTGATACCTATTTATGGTTGCCGAAATTCTTTTATCAATTATTCTACGTTTAACAGTTTTTATTATTTATATCTAATGTTAATTATATATTTTTATAATATATGATTAACATTAGGCGTATATACAAATATAGTAATATGTATAGTTTATATACGTTTTTATTTGAATATTTTCACGTGTGTGTCTTAGTTTGGTGCACTACAGTTCCCGATTTACATCATCTCAGGTCACAAAAACTCCATTTGCGCCGTAATAAATGCTGACCACATAGTAATATACTAATTGGTTATAATACAATATTGTAGTATGTACATGCATTATATTATCTTAGTATATGTAGCACTTTTATCAAAGTTGAGTAGTTCAATTTGTAGATTAAGAAGGTTTGACGACTTAATTTGCATATATAGAGACTATAGGGACATATTATTATCAAATTAATCCTTTTATATTATTGCTCGAATTACACGTCATATTGTATTACACAGAAGCATGTACATAGGAGAATAAAACAAAGTGTTTTATATTCACAGTAGTGTAACTTAAGAAGCTGGTCTTATAGATGGTGATATTCTTATAGCCGTATCTTCTGTAACCTCTTCTGTGACCTAAATGAGATTTTTTAATATTGTTTGTTTATTTAAAGACGTGTTAGCTCAAATTCTGTTTCTTTCATGTGACACTTTGACGTACGCATCAAATCGTTGGAGTGTGTTGTGCATCTTTGCTAATCTTAAGCTGAATACACATCTCAACTACATTCAACATTTGGCAATTGGCCTAAATTGTCATAGGATTCTCAAGTATTACGCAAATAAATATTATTACGTCAAATCACTATTATACATATTGGACATAAAAGTTAATCGACATTTCCTATAAGATTTTGATAATTTAAAATAAATAGTATAATAAATAATCTAAATATTAATCCTTTTCTATCCAGCGACCTATCATTTTTTTCTGAAGCTGTTTTTCAACTAGTGGTTGAAAAAACGTTGCTGACAAAATCTATTTAAAAAGAAGAAAAGAAAGAAAGGTAATTAAGCTAATCAGTGAACTACTAAAATTTTTCATTTCACATAGACAATAAATAATTATCATTGTTATTATATATTGATGTATTTTTGTTTGATTGTAGATCCTATACAATCTTGCCCAAACCAAAAATGGACTTCTGCATGCCTGACATGAAATATGAAAATGAGGAAACATATTGGAATTTATGTGGAAAGACTTGTTTTGTTCCACAAAGTAATCCATTGCTTCTTGATACGGTATATTCATTATGAATTTAAAAAATTATATTTTTGAATCTGATAAATAGTAATAATAAGTACATGCTCAAACCAGAAAGAAACCCAATCCCTGAAAGCTGTAACGTAAATGGTGTAAGGAAGAAATTTTTGCTCAATGCTACTATTTTGCTAACCTTGTAGGTTCTTAGGCGATTATTTACACTCACGGATTACAAAACAATGAAGAAATGCCGTCTGATTTGTAAAAATTGGAAGAGAGTGATTGATTCCATGTTTATTCAGCAATCAATATTCGATGTAGATAAATATTGGAAAACGTTACCACAAAAATGCACCATGGAAATCCCTGATGCTATTTTTGAAAATGGAAACCGAAACCAAGGACCTTGTTTCACTGCATTTAAATTCGACGCATCCTCGTTGTCGACATTGGCTTTGGAAACCTTTCTGGGTTCCTACAAAATGTCAATGACTCACCTAGAAATTAGTAAAAGTTATGCAACGGTTAAAAGTCAGAATTACAACGTTGACAGCTTAATTGGGCCGAATCTGCGAAAATTGAAGCTTAAAAGTCACACAAAGGGGAATAAGCCCCTACTCGTGTCTTCTGATAAGTTATCCTCAGTTCCCGAAATAGATTTAACAGATTGCACAATTATTGTAAATTCTGATGCAAAACTAGCACCTACTGATCTTAAGTTGAATCAGTTTAAAAGAAAGTTGAATGGTACACTTAGCGGTTCATTTCAAGTTAGTGAAATCATAAATTTTCGATTTCTTCAAAAACTACATTTAGAGGGGTGTATAGAATTTTCAAATGGTAATTGGGAACCAACTCTGAATCTAAGCGACTGTCTTAATATAAAAAGTCTAACTTTAATTAGCATCAACGTAAATCTTGATGGGATAATTGGTGCGAAAGATCTTACACTAATGGGAAATCACTACAAAATTAATGGGGTAGAAGTTGACGAGTTTTTACTAAATAATTATTTGAATTCAGGGCCCAAAAATAAACTGGTACTAGACAACCGTGCCATAACATTAGACTTTGGTCATCCATTCTCAATCCAAGAGTTGAATTTTCGAGGGAAATTTATAAATACAAACAGAAATAATGAAGCAAATGTTAAAATTCTGGATATTGGGTGTTATTGTGATCGCTCTATTGATTTAGCCCTAATTCCTAAAAGCTTAGAGCACTTGAACATCGTTAGAGGCAATGACTCCATACATTCTACGGAAAATATCTCATTTCCGAATTTGAAACAACTTATCATTAAATATTCAAATGCTCTGTCATACTTTGACAACTGTCCATCTTTGGTCGATATGGTATTGGACGGTTGCCGCTCTTACTACAAAACATTCAATATCCAGCATTTGCCTAAAAATATTAAAAGACTCGTTCTGTTTAATATTTGTAAATATGAATTTACTGTCGTAATTAAGGAAATATATATAAAGCTAGATACGTTAGTTATCGCCGACAGTTTTCGCAACTGGGCAAATGTTATGCCAATTTTCGAATCACAAGTTTTCAAGTCATTTCATGCAGATCGTATTGTGTTCTATAATACTGACGAAATTGGGGAAAAACAGCTTTTTGAAAATGTCGATTTGCTTTTACAAGTTAAAGAGAGACTTAAATTGGAATCTGTAACTTTCGGTCCCGTAAATTGGGAAAGTTATGATGCTTTCCCAAATTTGAGGTTGTCTTCTATTGTTGACAAAATTGGGCAATATTATTTGTTAGAAGGGCCAGGGAGCAAGGTTATTGAAGAAACCGAATTTCTAAAGATAATTCCTTTCGATAAAAGACAGGCGAGGTCTTTTGTGCATCACTAAATATATTATATCAAAATATATTAAAGTTAAATAGTTTTACATTTTTAAATATCCTTGTTTTGTAAATGAGGATAATAGTTGGTATAATTTCTATTAATTAAAAATATTTGTTTATAATTGTATAGAAAGAATAAAGCATTAATACATAATATACATATTATACCCTAACTAGTAGATATAGCTTGTTATATTGTTGTAATTAAATTGTGTTAATGTATTAAGTAATGTATTAAGTACATTAAAGCAAATAGCGCATAATGAAATATTGTATAAAAACTATCTATTCATTTAATGATATTCCAATCGTAACCAATACACAATGAACTTGTCTATATTCAATTTCTATATTTTAATGACTAAGTAAATGGGAAACATTTTCAATTGTATATTACTGCGGAAATACGTTACTAAATGGCATAATATCACAAAATATTGAAGTTTGATACCACGACTGCATTCAAATCCAGGATATTTTACTGCCTATTACAATTTTCTATTGCTAATCGCATTTTTTTGTATTCGACATTGTTTCCAAAGCATGCATGGACAGTTTAGAATACAGGTAAAACATTTAAAACAACTGGAAAAGTAAACAATAAGCCACACACGTATCAAATACAATGTAATGTTTGAATATTAGAATATCCTATTCCTTCTAACTTATTTCTTTCTAAATGTTAGCAAAACTTTGTCGAAGAGCACCTACTAAACACGTATTTCATGCTCGTTCTAACTTTAATCACGTACAGATACAATAGTATGTTCTATACAACATAATATTCTTAAAGGTAAACAAGATTTTCCGAACTTTGTTATTTCTTTTCCCTGTCTCTTAGTTTTCCAAGAATACAATGTAAAGTTTCTTAGCAATAGCCTTTGATTGAAAATTCCATTGACCTGTACGTACTATGTAAAATTATAAGCCAAGCTACGGGAGATTGAACCAATCCAAATGCTACAATGACTATTACCAAGTACAACATTCTGATGTGATATCGGATTAAAATATAGGCAAACAAAAGAAAACATTGGTTTAGGGCAAGTTAGGCAAGGAAAATCGCATCTGCAAATGTTTCCTGGGACATTTTTGCAAAATATTGTCAACTTCTGTATGAATTCTGTAGATTTTTGACATTTTTCGTAGTTTATTTTTAGTCTTGTACGATTTCCGGTTTGGATGCCTCTCTTTGATTAAACGGAGAAGGCTGGCGGTAAAAACGATTGAGGAGTAAAATGTTGCAAGACTCCATCCACTAGCTATTAGCCAATAATGGAATATCATCATTGGTATAATTAACAATGATCTGATTAATGACGGAGATATGTTATTAGCATATATGTACAATTGAATTGGGAATTGCTACGCTACGCTAGTAGCTATTGACATTTGACTACATTAAATGAATATATCATTTTTGAAAATTAAAACTCAAGGTATATCCTAACTTTAAACTGTGCTGTTATTGCTTTTAGGATGTTTGGATGCTATGTTGAAATTCATGTAATATATGCAGATTTCGCTATCAACAGAAAAGTAAAGTCTCCAAAACTGTGTTCGATATTCGCCTACTTATTTAATATCCTGGATGAAAATTTCATAAGTTTAAAACTTAATTGATATAAGATATGGTCTATTTATACTAATATGCTACGTTAGAAAAATTAATATATCGGTTAGCGAAGCAATAACATCAAGGTGATGAGTGATGGGGTTCAATCTCCAGGTAATGAGAAGGTGATCAGAATCATTGTTAAGACCCCATATGAGGATATCAAAAAATTGAGAGTAAATGTCTATTGATAACATAGTGTAATTAAAAATTTGGCCGTTACGGTAAATATAAAGCATTCTCGATAAAAAAAATAGGCAAATGTAGGTTATTGTTATATAAACGTCATTTATATTAATCGACTATCTTATTAGTTAGCCAATATTGCATTGTGATCAAGTTGTTTCATTCAATGCACAATTCTCTTGTTTGAAGCCTTTTTTACAATAAATAATAAATGCGTATTTCTGCTATACTATTGTATATATTAATTATATACTTATATAATATTTGTATACCATAAATGCTAGGTATAGGCAAGTACTTACTTATTATACAATTATACTATTGCGTGTGTATGCAACTTCAGACTGGTAAGCAGTAAGCAGAGACCTTTTGCACTGTTGTTACCTTTACTAAAGCTATCATGATTAATATGCACACGTTTGAGCGGAAAAATTAGGTCACTTTCCGTCCATCGCATTCTAACAACTCTCAACATAATGTGCGATGCCAGAAGATGCAAGTAAATACTTGACTCTGTTGCGTTGTAGAGGTGGAAGGCATTTGTATGCATTAAGAGCGTAAAACTTGCTTAGATAGTTATTCCCATTACTTTTGCTTAGGTCGGTACCTACACGAAAATACAGATGCGGGATAGACTTACATGATTATTATGTAATTACGCATAGTCCTATTATTTATGTAGCCCGCAGACAAATTATTTAATATTACCCCATTCGCTTATAATACTTACTGTATTATTATAAATTAGTCTGTAATAATACATCTTACAATTGGCGAAAATTTCTAATAACCAGATATAAACAGTACAAACGATAGGCAACAAGCTTAAACACAAAGATAATACTCACAAACTTGAAGCTTAAATAATAACAAAAAGGCGTTGTCCTGTTGTAAGCTAAATCCGATAAATGAAAGTCATTTTGTACACTCGCACTACATATATTTACATTACTATCACTATTTCTTTATTAATCATATAATCGAAAAGTACGTGTTATGCTAGGGCAAGCAATGTGGCTCTCTCACCTATTTTGTATTGGTGCTAGTTGGTATACTTTGTTGTACTCTTATTACCAGCGAAGCTGGATATGGATTCGTACAGTCAGTCCGTCCGTCCGTCTGTCCGTATACAAAATAAAGCTTAAAGTATTGGACGGATTTCAACCAAACTTGGCATAAATGTTCAATGATATCATAGCTCTCAGGGGATTGCAAATAGTCCACATCGGGTCACCCCAAGGGGTACAAGGGGTACGCCTTGTAAGATAAAGTACTCTATAGCTTTTAAACGGTTCAACCTTTTTGAATTGTGTTAGCGGATTTTAATTCAAGGATAAATTTTACTTTTCTCACAATGACCCAACTTATTGGGGCAATGTGAGATTTGACCAGAAACGGACTATATTATGTGGGACGATGTGAGGTTTGACCAAAAACGGACTGTATTATGTGGGGCGCTGTGAGATTCGACTAATATTACCCTTCGCTGATCATTTATAGTGGTTACTATACCAGTTTATCATTTTTCCAACTGTACAAATGCTCCTTTTCATTCACTGCTTTATACGTGCACAAATACATCAATTTGCCTTTCAATATTATGTTACTTACCCTATATCGATGATAACGTCACCCAATTATTTAATTGCATTGCAATTGCTAATAAAAATAGGAGCAGTAATGCATTGACGTGTTACCTTATACTATGTATTAGGCTAGTAGTGCTAGGTTTCGCAGTATCTGTGTACTTGACATCTTTATGCAGTAGAACAATATATACATGCATCAAATTACGTAACACTACATATAACATATATCAAAACCAGATATGAAAAATATTAATTTTTTAAGAATAAAATCTTTGAAATTGGAATAGTAGGAAATCGTTTACACTGAAAGGCAATTCTGGCGCAAAATATTTTTCATTGTTTTGAATAGGAGAATATTTCGCCTGTCATAATCTGATGCAGAGTGAAGTAACAAGATATGCCAATTTACATAACACAGCCAGTGCATTTATTGATATTGTGTATTAAGGCGATAAACTTTTATACTTATTGCTATTATATCCTATTACATTGCTGCTAGCGTGACACCCAAAAATCTTAAAGGTACCCGTCATCCTTATCACATCACATTATTATTATGCTTAAGTAGAAGTTATACATATGACACGTTAAGCTGCTTAGGTGTTTAGGTACGAAATTGCAAGTGCACAATATCACCTCATGCACTTATAGGTATTTACAAGATTGGAGAAGGTAGGGCATCAGGTATATTAAATGATGCAAGAAGTTGTCCTATTCCAATTTAATAATTCTACCTAATTAATGTGTGTAGCGTATAGAGATATGCTTCGTTGTTTTCTGTTTTGTAATTGAGAATTTAGAATGTAAGTTTTGAGCAATTCTTTATCATTTATCTTGTAATGCAATGTAACTGTAAGGGTCATGGCTCATTGAATTTTTCATTTCATCTCAAAGTATTTTGTAGTTAGTAGCATTCGCTTTGTGTACGAGTGGACTTGACAGTTGACACTCAATGTGCAATCGAATAAAATAAATCGTGATGTTTACAACCTATTTGTAAAGTGGCGATACATTGCATTGAAGTTGTAAACAAAATTACAGTGTTTGCATTTTGGAATTTTGAAAAAGTAATAACAATATTCGGAATAGGGAGTACAATTTTAACTCAAAATTAGTAGGACGAGGTAGACCAGGCCAGTGGCCAGGGCCAGACCGACGCATTTGCAAATAAAACTTGTTCCATGAAAAAAGTGAATTACCTTAAGGTATCTACCTAAACACAAAATCTGTATTAATGTAAAAAAAAACTAAGATCAATAACTAAAATAATCAAGATTCGTCTCACATATACCTGTGCACGTAATCAGGGATTCCAAAAATCATCTCTAAGGTCACCCGGATATTTTTTTCGTTAGAGTAGTCTGGACTGGAATTATGACGTAGAGTTTTAACTACAAATAGTTACTTAGGTATTTACCTTACTATATTTTCTTCCTTATGTGTTTATGTATGTAAATGGGAAATTACATGTTATTTAATATTTAATATGCAGATAAAGGACAGACAACATTAATAGTGTCAGCACTCAGCAGTGCAGTGTGCAGCGTAGATATCATTATCATAGAATTGTCTGCCAGTCAAAACTTAATTCCGTGAGAGAATACTTAAAAACGAATACATCTGCTCATTTAGTGTGTACATTGAACGTATTATCTGTGTTTTTAGTGAATTACAGTGTTTGCAGTAAATTGGCCAAGGCTTGGCCCTGAGATTTTCCTCAAGATTCATTTATTTTACAAGATTACAGATTCTCTCTCACTTTGTAATCTTCCTTTCAACCACTTCAACCATTTAATTTCATCAACCAGACAGTTTTGACTTTAAAATAAGACAATGAAGGCTTTTCTGTCAATCTTTTTACTTTTCACATCGGTCCTCGGTGTTCTGTCCGTCGATCTTAACGATGTCGAAGAGGGGGATTGTATATCACCACCAGCTGATAAATCATTCGATTTCAATTGGGTAAGATTTTTTCGGATATTCAGCATCTAACAAAATCATTACAATGTATAAACTAACTTGCAATTTTGTTATCAATAATCGTTTGTCAAGTACATTAAAGTACAGATAAATGTGTAAATACTCCTCACACGAGGTGTGATTTATTATTTATTATTCGTGTAACCTACAATTTCTACTCATGGATGTACTTTAACTTTCAAAAGAAATGTATAATTGCACAATAATTGTTTTGTATAGAAGATTCTTTCAATAGGAATCATTATAGGCTGAATGTACTGTAATATAATTATGTAATATTAGAATTCTTCTGAACTTGTTAATTAATTGCTTGACTGTTTTTCATTTTAGGCTGTTACAGGCTCCCCTGAGTGGTATTATGTAATCTGGGGAAAATATGACCAGTACAGAACAATTTCTAGTCTTATGGACACCCCTGAAAGCCGTCTGACGGAGGATCAGGCAGAGCGTTCTTGTCCGTCTGTAAAATGGTTGGGAAATACCGCTGGGGTTGTAACCGGTTTTGCGGGTACCAGAAAAATGCCTATTGATATCAAAAGTACTGAGGATGGAACATGGGAGTTTACTCATAAACCAAATAATACCCGTAAGTCAAATTTTATTGTAGTATTTTATTGACAAACAATAGTATTTTAAATTGCATGTTAATTTTACATGTAATTTGCAAATTTTAACGAAATTCTACCAATTTTTACTAGTTAATAATAGGTGCATAATAAAATAATTTAATATTGTGACTTTTATTGTCTAGCTGGGAAACGGGGCAAGACAATCGTTTCACTCACCGATAATAAAAGTTACTATGTAACAATTCAGTGCTGGGGTGAAGTAAAGAAGGGCTACGCAGTGATATCTACTGAGAAAACTCTGGATGAGGACACGAAAACAACAATTTTTGACCATTTAACTGAATTAGGGTTCGAAAGCAAGAATAGAGTTGAGATGAGCTACGATGATTGTATTACTTTGCCTTCACTTGAAACTACGACGTCAACATTCTCACCTTTTCCCCCTTCAGGAGGAGATTCGTCGACAGGAAATTCAAATCCAAGCGGACCCCTTAGTGGAATATTGAGCATTTTCCGAAGAAAAGTCGATTTTCTGAGAAGACTTATCATGTCTATTATAAGATTCCTTTCTGCACCCGTTAGATTCTTAACTTCATCCTTTGCAAATCTTAGATTGGGGCGTGGGGGTGCAGACAGAGGGTGATGTGTGGTAGAACGGTGAATGGGATCCTATTGAAACTATTTAATATAAAATATACATTTTGCTCAAAATAAAACTTGTATAAAATCCAAATTGTACGTGCCTCTTACATAATATTACTTCCCTGCACATCCAAAACATACAGATATGTATTTAGCATGCTCTTTTTGTATATTAAGAAAACAAAAACGTGATTTTTAAATGCAATATATGTTACATAGTTCTTAAATGGTTGTTTTATTATAAAATTATAATAATCTAAGACTCTTTCCTTATGAGTAGTAGAGTTTATGTTTTAGAAAGGAAAATTAGCCATACCCTTGGTCACATTTTTGCAAATACAAATGACATTGGCATTGTTCCAGCAATTAAGCAATCTGTAACAATGTAAACAGTTTATGCACGTCGTTCAGCGATATCACATCGAGTTTATTGAGAACTATTTTACATTTAAAATTTCGAACAATTCTAATTAACACTTAAGTAATTGTTTGACGAATCTATTTGTTTATATGATTTCTAAGCCTACCGAATTTTCATATTTGATTTTTAGCGGTACCTTATTTAAAAGTTTTCAGACATTTGTTACAGTTAAAGTAAATATATTCCAGTGGAAAATAAATAGTAGAGAGAACAACCATCATTCCATAAAACCTGAAATGATTCTTTAAAAGACTTAATGACAGTGCCTGCCTGTCACTCTTAATGTTGATAGCTGCTGGTGTACAATTATTACTACTCGTTCCGTAATATAACTGATGGTTAGTATTGTTGCAGGTAATTGTAATGTTTTGACTGTCAACAAAATTTTCGTAGTTTTGATATGTTTTTTCCCACATTGCGTAAATTCCTGATTCAACTAGATTTGCTAGTAACTCATGAAAGTAATCTGTAAAATAATTTCAATGCAATACAACCCAAATGTAATTGATACTCCAATCCCTTTCAGTTGATCTGTTCCATACAAACACTGTGTTAGGGTAGGTGTTTTTGACATACTCGGTAAAAAATGTTAGTTTCGTTTCCCTGTCAAAGACAGCAAAATGTGAATTAATAATTTTCTCGCCTGTTACAGTAGTTAACTTTTTGTGTTGGTTTATACTATTATAAGATTCAGGTATAGATGATGTTTGAGGAAAATATATTAAATCCATAAATTTATCATATGTCATAGCAATTTGATATTCTTTAGTGAAAGGTCTTAATTTTTTTGGGTATTTATCATTTCGAGTGACAAGATCTCCTAATATCACAGAAAAGACATTCCAGACCACAGAAACGTTGCAATTATTTCCCTTTTCCGTAGTATCAATTTCTTCATTGCCTCCACAGTCACTTTTTAATGAATACATTTTATCATTCGTAAATGTAGGCACATTATTTTCAACAAGTTCAGAAATTTTTGAAGGAACATTTGGAAAAGTTTTCTGAAACATGAACGATAGCACCATTCCTTTGTATGCTGCTGTAATTATCAAAACTCCTACAAGCCAGCAAATAATTATCCAGTTATTTCCAGAATTTCTTTTAAATATACTTTGATGTAGTAAGCTTCCAAAAAATAAAATCAACTTGTCCAAGTAACGTCGATGGTTGGTTTGATTAAAGTTTTTTGGAGATATTTTTGATTTCACAATGAGTGGAAGAAACAAAAGAATAAAAATACAATGCAGCCACACAAAATTATCAAATGGTTTCCACAAGTACGATTGGAATAGATTTACATTTGGCAAAATGTTAATTATCTGGTAATTTTCAATTCTGTTACCGATATGCATAACGTCAAAGTTTAGGTCTACAGATCCGTAATAGGTTACTTGCCATATTGTACTATGAACAGTTACTATGTTCATTAAAGCTATTTCTTCATCTGCTAATTCGTTTACAACGCTAACATTATAAATTTTCGTTAGAGATTGAATGGTGCATTGTTCTACGGTATGCTTTTCTCTATTTTGGTGATTTGGGCCACAAAACCTTTCATTTAGAATTGAGACATTATTTGTCATCAGTATTTCTTCAGTTGGTCGCATTGAATCGTAAAAATTCACCTGAATTGTCACTTCATTTCCATTGCTATTGATCCTATCCCAATTTGAATCTAATTCATTTAGAGAGATTATTTCATCTGTATTCACAATCATTGAGGAATCTTTATGTTTCTCTATTTCACAAGTCATACAGACGTAAACTAATTCTCCGTTCTTTGTTACCATGAAAAATTTTATTTTCGCACCAATTTTTGGAGAGTGGAGGACTCCTTTAATTCTGTATGGAACCATCATTGTTGGAAAATAATTTAAAATATGTTCGTCAGTTAAAACATTATCATTCAGATCTATGGGTAACATTAAAATCACGTAGTTTGGTTTATGGACTTTCATTTCAAAAATATCGATTCTTTGTAAAACAATTTTCCAAGCGTCTTCTTTAGCTTTCAGAAATGTTTCCTTCGCGTAGAATATTATTTTGACGTAGCAGTTTAAAAAGCGTACATCTTTGTAAAATGGGTTGTAGACATTGTCCCCCACAAAGGGGTTAAGTTTAATCGGAATTCCACTAAAGTAATTATCATCGATCACAATAGGTGTTACAGTTTTTGAAAAATCTACTATCGGTTTTTGGAAAAATTGAATTTTATCACCACTGTAATTATCTTTGTTGTTTAATTTCTCATCTGCAATATGAATCAGGCAGTTTGCAAAAATATTTAGCAAGGGGGGATTGTTACCTAGTATGGTTGCCAGTCCAGTCATTATTATATCAGAAAATAAAATTACTGACACTAAGATTGTATATTCAAATACTTTCATACTGTAATCAATATATACTTATTTACGGCTATTTTGCAAAATAAATGCTGACGTTTTCGATACAAAGAAACACTTGGATTGTACTAAGATACAGAAAATATGGAAAAGTGAATTTTAATTTAAATGCAAGATTTCCTAAACCCTATGAAATAAAACTCACGATAACTAAGCCTGATAAGAGTAACGTAACACTGTATTTAGGTGATGAAAAGTTTTTTGAAAGAACTTCCAAATGTAAAAGCTAATTAATCCCTGCGTGCGGTGACCCAACAATACCCTAAATTATTAAACACACTGAACAAAATAACACCGTTTCAATTAAACTTTTTGTGAGAAGTTTTCTGGAACAGTGTTGCATGTTTTATATAATGTTCAAATTGATTACCAAATGGTCTCTCAACATATTAATTGTCTATTCTGCTGTAAGTAGCAATAGCACTGGCAATGATTTATGCATATTGCCTTATATTGTCCAAACTGTGAATATGATCAATAAATATCAATAAAGCGTGCTTACTACAATAAAGAAAGACAAGATAAAGACGAAGATCTTATTCTACTAAATTCTACAATAAAGCATTTACCCATACTGTCTAGCCTACTTTTCACAGCGCCAAGTACCAATTAAAAGCATATTACTATTATATTGAATAAAATATTTCGGTAGACTGTAATTTTGTAAACTCGGTTAAAACTATTTAAATTTTACAATTATTAGAACTAACAGTAACAACGAGTCATTATTATATAAGTTTTATAACTGCTTGAGTTGTAATTGTATTGGAAACTGCGGCAGTTATTGACTACAGTTAAGAAACTACGCAAACTAATACAATTGTTTATTTTTCCGATAATTATAATTGTGACAATTAATGAACTGTTCAGTTAGGTAGACTTTATTACAATTATTTCACTAATTTACTTCATTACTGAAGTAAATTATCATATTATTTTATTTGAAGAATTTGAACATATACATGTTCAAATAACAATTGTGCTATCAATTATTTAATTTACGAACTGCAATTCAACGTAATAATAATAACTCTTATAGTGTTAGCTGGGGCCTTTACTGGTGAAATGTTTCATCAAAAGAAAATTTTCTAAATAAACAGCGAATATAAAAAAAGCCTACAACCATACAATATAGGGCATAAAAGTAATAAAACATATTATGGCTAGCTTTTGTTAAAAACTTCAAAGAACAATGAATTCAATATACTTACATATCCATTGTAGTTAAGGAGTGTAATTGTGTAACAATATTGAACAGTTATTAAAAATAATACTTTAGATATACTTTTCAGTTGTTAGTATAGATGAGGCCATTTAAAATTATTATCAGTGTATGAATTAAAAACTTCAACTTTGAAAACATAATATTTATAAAATGGTATGAATGGATGTATTACACTTCGTGATAGTATTTAAGTCGTGATAGTCGTGAATAGACAAAACATTGCCAAAACCATGCCAGTAATTAGTGCCAAGATTTCCACAGAAAAATTTGCAATCCCCTGCTGGACAAAAGTATTATTTATTAACATATTTATTTAACATTCAACAGGTTGGTTCATAAATCAATTTTCTCGATATTGTCAATATTTGTCCTTGTAATCAATTTCGCGTATTTGTCAAAATTTGCCAAATAATTAATTTGTTTTGCAGTGCCGTTTCGACAGGTGTTTGAATTGCTAAAAAATATTTTGTTACAGTTAAGTAAGTAAATGGAGTCAAATGCATGGTAGATGTAATTAATACCATTATTCATGCCGAAAAACTGACGCATGCAAAGTTTAACCCAGGAGACCATTCAGCATTGATTAGGTCCAATTAAGACCGCTCTGAATATTCCCAAAAAAATGTATGCCGTAGACATTTATTTATTGACAGTTTACTTTAAATGCGAAATTTAAAAACAAAGAAAAGCATAGTTTTATTCAATGGAAGCATTTTGCATTTGTTGTTATGCAATGAGAGATAATTTCCAAAAAAGGAGTGTTAAAAGCCATAGATGTATTGATATGAACTATGAACTATTCCTGACAGGATGTATCAATAGTCAAGGAAAATTGATCGGTGCAAATTAATACGACGAAGTGATCCTTCCAATTTTTCTTTGTCCACCAAGCCAAAAAGTTGGGTAACTAATATTTTACATTCCGGTAGAATTACATCAGTCTCTTCGTAGTAGGTCACGCATTGCTAATGTAAACATATTTTAAAATCATCATTTAAGAAAACCATTAGGAAAACTACTATTTAGTAATATAATGTTATTTGCAAAGGATGTACCTGGAGGAGGAAAAGTAAAATGATTTCATCTTCACTCAATTGTATTTCATCGTCGGTGGACTCGTCGTCCTCCATACTACGCCCCCTATTTTCCAGGGGATTTTGTGAACGATATTTTATAGGCATTGAAGTAAATCGCTAATGAAAATAAAATGAAATTTGAAATTATTGTTGATTATTGAGGAAACTTTACCGCCTCTCTGATGCACTTAATATATATGTTGGAACACCAGCATTATGTGTTACTGTATTTGAAATTGAATTTTACAATTATAGGGCTGGAAAACAAATTGTGTGCTGGAAATAGTAGCAGCTAGTTATTTCTATAACATTTTTGCAATTTAATTTATAATTTTAAACACGATTTGTATAAATACTAATTTTATCGGATGTTAAGGTGTATGTTCAACTGAATTCAGTTGAACACTATTGAAAGTTTGGCATTATTTGTAGAAGAGATTAGAAACAAATCTTTGTTAAAGCATTAGCATCCGATAAAATGAGTATTTATTGCATAAAATGCTGGAAGTACTTAAAAGCGTTACGATTTGTATACTTTGTATAATGACTTACTTTATCTCTTTCCTCCATTCCTAACCCCATAGGCATTATAAATTGTACAGAAGGCGAAGGGTAACCGAATCCATAAGGATTTTGCGCGTAGTAACTGCTTGGTCCGGGAGCCATTGCTGGATATTGTTGGAATGGATTGTAGAAATTGTACATACCGTAAGGATTATATGCAAGTTGTTGCTGTTGCTGCATTGGCTGCTCATCTTGCACGTAAACTTCCACTTTTATTGGAAAAACGTCCAGCAAGTAATCCACAATGTGTGACAGCTACAAAAACACCAATATATTGAAAAATAAAAATAATTACAGCAATGTATTTTATTCTACACATTAGTTTGAAGATTCATGTTACACACCATTGAAATGAGTTACAAATGTTGTATAATATGTATACAGCCGCCAATTATAATAAAGTTAGATTTTTTTTTAAATATTCGAATTTCTGCCGTTTACTGTACTAACCTTAATATTTTCAGCTGTCAATCTGAGATTCTCGTCGTAGAAATACAATATGCTCTCTTGCACTTCAGGACTTAGCTCTTCAAATGCCAAAAGAAAATTCTCCTGAACTTCATCGTCACGGTCACGGAGTGAATCGAATGACGCATTAAAATCTTCTATGCTCATCATACCATCTGGCCACTTCATTTTTGGAATAGAAGCCGGGGTTAAGGTTTGCTTTCTTCTGAAGCGCTTAAATACCCAACATATCTTTAATTATTTCTACCATTTACACTATAGTTTCCATTTACATATTATTTTTTAGTTTCATTTAACTGGGATTTCTTTAATAGGCTAAAATTATTCCTGCTTCTTTATAAAAAACAGGAATGGTCATTTTCGAAAACAAAACCGATTACCAACCGTATTTGCAGCTGATATGGTGGCCAAAAATGAAGTCCAAAAAATAATTGCTGTGAGAAAAATTTGCATCTTTGACAAGAAACTTTCCATTGTCTAGCAAAAGGGAACTAATGGTTTTTAAAACAATATTATTAAGACAAATAAATAAACTTGAAGACTTTGGGGCAGGATAGACTAAATGTTAGTACGTAATTCTGGAAAGTAGGAATCCGACTGATGGCTGGCTAAGTCAATGTTTAGGTTAAGGACTAGAAAGATGTGATCAGGCAGGTAAACAATTTATTGTGTCCTTGGCCTTTGCAAAGCTGGCCAGGACAAGGGTAGACTTGTTGGGACTATAAGGATCTTCGTTAGGATTGTTTACCGTAAATATAAATGAGACTGTTAAAGATTGCTCACTTGATATTGTATCTGGCTATTATAGCACTCACAAGATGAACTATGCATGTCAAAAGTAGTCAACGATAAAAATATTTTTAAAAACGTCCACTTAATTTTAATCTCAATGCAAACAAAATTGATATATTAAGTAATCATTTTGGTTAAATTTCGATATGGAGTTACGTCAAATTACTTTTCTCTGCAATAATAGTACACTGTTTTATTAAATGTGTTTGCTCAAAATTGTACTTTCAAAAATTAACTCATAAAAGTTATTTACACAAATAAAATGGAATGGTTCTTGCAATATTACGCTCATGATTCAATCCAAAAATTGTTCACAAAGACAGCCTTAACAATAATATATCATTGAATGTCTAAATCACGAATGCTGTACAGTTAGCGTACTACGTTGAAAAATGTCTTATATTTGTATGAGTTCTAAAATGACCCATATAACAAATTATACTATTTACTCTTATTAGTTGTTAGCTCTCCTCAATGGGAAGTAGTAAATAGGCATTGATTATAATACATGCCAATTTGGGTCTCCTTATAACTTTCAGATAATAGTCAATGCATAATACTATAAGCAACAAGGTAGGACACCAGGAATATAGCAAGTGATTTACGACAGGTACATTATTTTCCCAAGTGCCCAACCGTCAGGTAGCAATACACCTGAAAGGAAAGTGACATTTTTGGTTGTATAATCTGGTCCAGTTGAAAATAGGTCACACGGATTTCATATGATACATAAAGTATTACTTATTACAACGAAAAACGGATTTTCTTATATTTACGCAATATGATTAAGTATAATATTTCCATTAAAGATTACTACAGTATTTGTAGATACACAATTTTTAGAAAAATTAATATATGTGTAGTTAATCTAAAAGTCATTGTTCAAGAATGTAAAATTTATAAAAGTTCAACATTTTTTAAAGTATATCATATATTAAAAGGTATTTTAAATGTCCCATTTATCTTACAAAATTTTTCATTTTTAACTATGTAGTAAACATTTTGCCAGAAATGTTCTCTTTGAGTGTTCTTTTCATATATATTTTATGTACTTTTAAATGATGCTGTTCATAGAAGACGCAATACATAATAATATGCTATGTATAAAGCCAACATAATACGTTATTTCTATTGGATATGAATGATTCAATATGTAACTGCATGCATATTACAAGTTCCCTATAAATATACTATAGTATAACAAGGCATCAACATTTTCTTCTACAAAGTTTCTGGGATTTTACAAGTGATATTTTAATGGCGTAGGATAAGTGCAGTAACGAACATGTCATTATAGATAACGATACCACATTAATAGTGAATGATATTACATTATTTATTCAACGTTTAGTGGCGAAGGGCATTGCAAATACTACAGTGCAAAACACATATAATGAAATCTGTTGGACAAAAATATGTGTTCCTGATATGTTTAATGTTGTTTCTCCTATAGTCGAAATGGAAACTAAAGCAGAGTCCTAAAAACTGTCCTCTTATGTCCGGATTCCTTATGGTTTGCGCTGGTGAACATGAACAATTAAATGTGACCGTTTAGTATTCAGATGGATTAATTGTGACTATGAATAATAATTATTCTAGGGATAGTTACACGAAATAAATACAAAATGCCAACCAAAGAGACAAACCCCAGGGCCTTTCACATGATACAAATGTATGTAAATAATAAAAACTAAAAATTCTCAGCAACTACTTTATTTGATATTAGTTACAGTATTTGTACACCACTATTTATTTCCGCACCTACTTGGATGTGTTAGTTTACGGAAATACTAATGTTAATTCCGTGTCATATAAGTATGTAGTGATGTTTGCAAAATTTCTTTTGGCGCTTTTTTAAGCTGTCTAGATTTGATGCAGAGAATAATAAAATGTTAATCTAGTGCAGTGATCTAATTTATTGATTGATCTTGGGATGATTGAATTCCAAACCTATCCAAATGGCCATGACGATTCGCAAAATCGTAATAAAGTTTAAAAACCGATTGAAGTGTTGGTATCCTTTCAGAAGTGCTTCCTATAACTTCCGAAACTTTCTCACTAATACGATTTATGATTACTTTATCATTTAGTTTTCCAATTTGGCCATGATGGGTTGCAGCTATATCACCATAAGTTGTTTTGCTACCGTAACTATCCTTGAAAATGGTTAGGAAACTGCTTTTCTCAACTTCCTCCCTTAACCTTTTCTCGTATTCTTCTGGGGTTACCAAGGTGAGAGTGTGGCCTACACTTTGAGCAGCGTCAATAAAATCGGGTATGTACATGGGTACAGGCTGAACCAAATTATATACATCTGTAGTGGTCTTATCACTAAAAATGAGTTCTATGGTCAGTTTGCATGCAATATCTACAGGCAGCCCGTAAAAAGCACCTCCCAAATCTGGAATAATTCCCATACGTAGAGATAAAAAGAAACTATTCAAAGTGGTGTTCGTGTCAAGGGTAAAGCGTCCCGTTTCACTGTGGCCCATTAAACTGGAATATCTTACTAGGGTACACGGAATCCCTCTTTCACTTGCCTGCTTAATCAATTTTTCACATACAAACTTTGACACAGAATAGCCCAAAGTCAAATCGTCAGCATTATTCTCGTCATCCGGAAATTCCTCGTAAATAAAACCATCTTCTGTGAACCTGTTGACAGCAGTGAAAGATGAGGGGTAAAACACTCGCTTCGTTTTAATATTGGCGGCAAATTTTAGAACGTTAATTGTCCCCAGAACATTAACAGAGCGAATGTCCATTTTATTGACTTTATTGACCTGATACCGCTCAACATGATTTGCCTTGGCCGCAAAATGAAACACCATATCCGTTTTGGCGGAGAGTTTATTGTATTCTTCAGGAGGAATCCCGAAACAATCCTCTGTAATATCACCAGCAATAACAGTAATTTTATCTACTTGCACGGATTCTAGTAAATCATATTTTTTTAAGTTTACTGCTAATTTTCGTCGAGATTGCTCCGCTGTCTTCCCTCTAATTAGACAACATATGTTAAATTTTTCATTTTTTACTAATTCATTTAGTAGGTGGACACCAAAACGACCAGTGGCTCCTGTAAATAAAATATTAATCACCTCTGTTACGTTGGGATGTGGACCTACCACAAGAATACCGTTCGGCAGAATGGAGTCTTGCCTAACTAATTCGTACATTGCCTGGAAATCAAATTCAGTATTTTCTGATTTTCCATTACTACTTCCCTCAGTATTACCTTCATTCTCTACCGTCATTGTTTGCTCTGCCAAGTATTTACTAAGGGAATTTATTGTAGGATGGTCCATCATTGCGGCAACATTCAAAGTAATTTTCTTGCCTATAATATTTTGCAGTTTATTTTTCATCTCCACGGCCATTAAAGAGTCTAATCCCATTTCCTGAAACGTTTGGAATTCATCAATTGCTTCTGTTTCTGGTAATTTCAATGTCTTTCTTATTATGGCGGTAAGTTTGGCTTTAATATACAGATTTCTTTCCTCCAAAGACAATGGACCAATTTCAGCCCAAAACTTTTCTGATTGAATAGACGAATGAACAATTTCCGTATTGGTTTGATCATCAGCTAATTCTGAGAGCGCACTTCCAAAACTGAAATGCTGTTTGAATTCGTTTGTTTCGATTTGAACCACCCCAACTTGCAGCAAATCCGGTCTATTCATAATAAACTTTAAGGTGGCTATCCCTTGATTAGGAGTAAATGGTTTAACACCAAATAAACCCTCCTTCCCATATGCAGTATTTGTGGCTGCCCCGATCTCAGACCAGGCACCCCAGTTAATTGTCTGTGCTGGCAGGCCAATGGAATGGCGATAAAAAGCGAAAGAATCAAGGAATGCGTTTGCAGCAGCATGATTGCTTTGAGCAATTGGCCCAAACAATGACGCCATAGATGAAAAGAGAACGAAATACTCTAAATTCAAGTTTTTGGTTAAATTGTGCAAATTCACGCAGCCCGACAATTTGGCATTGAACACAGTTTGGTATTTCTCCCACGTTTGGTTTCTGTAAATTGCATCAGAAATTACCCCTGCTGAATGGATGACTCCTCTCAATGGTGGCAGTCGGTTTTCAGCACACGACATGTTTTCGAATAAAGATTTACATTCTTCATAGTTCCCCACATCCACTTGGTATGAATAAACCTGACAACCCTTTGCTCGCATAGTGTTTAAAGTTTGAATAACACTAACACTAGGGGCTGTTCTTCCAACTAAAACTAAATTTTTGCAACCTGAGTCAGTCATCCACTTGGCCACTTCGAGTCCTATTCCACCTAATCCTCCACTAATCAAGTAAGTTGCATTACTATTAAATAATGTACTTTCCTTTATCAACTGATTTCCAACTTCATAGATTTCGGGCATTGTCACTACAACCTTTCCAATATGTTGTGCTTTCAAGAAATAGTTTAGTGCATCCCTTACATGAACAACATCGAATCTAGAATATGGCAACGATTGATATTGTTTATCTGGACTGACATCGTCAGTGTGAGTTTTAATTTGCGCTAGTATATCTCCTATTTCCTTTGGTGTTAAGCTTTCTAAATCGACAATCGTATATTGCACATCCGGACGCAATTCATTGACTTCCTCTGGTTTCCAAATATTGACTTTTCCCATTTCAACAAAACGAGCGTTCTCGGCGCAAGCTTTAAGGGAAGTTTCTTTGAAACCACTACCAGTTAATGAGTTAAGAACCATGTCCACCCCTCGACC
>JAQFYC010002647.1:0-24410 GCA_034694165.1 Tomocerus mixtus | reverse complement strand
GTCGCACACTTAGAATATTACCTTGCCCAGTTACTAGACACGGAGCGCAATCAAAATAATTACCGGGAAACATTACAATATTTATTGTGTATCCTATATTTAGCGTCTATATTTGTAAATGTCATTTATTTGTAGCTAAAAATAGAGGGTATTGTAAGAATCATATTTCTATAAAATTGGTAATAATGCATTTTAATATAAATAAAAATGTTCATTTATTTACCTATAGATATTATTTGTCCTGCGTAAAAAGAATGATAATGTCTCCTTCCTTCACGTACCTCATCACGGAATTATGCCACTCTCTAGTTGGATGATGGCAAAATATTCACCAGGTATGAGTTTCAATTTACTACAAAATTACTACCTGTATTTAGCTCATAAAACAAATCGGAGATACTTCGATTAAACACGAAAGAAAGTATTTCTTACAAAATATATTTGAATATTCTTAATATTGAATGGCGTTCTTATAAATTCAATAGGTGGCCACGGTTCCTTTACGGGTCTTATAAACCCTTTTGTACACATTGTTATGTACCTGTACTACTTCATTGCAGCATTGGGCCCTCAATATGAAAAATACATTTGGTGGAAAAAATATTTAACTACTCTCCAAATGGTTAAGCAAATAATGAGCAAAATAATTAATAATGTTTCCCGAGTTGGATATTATTATTATTATAAATTCTGAAACATTGCCATTTTCGGGTTGGCATTAAAATTTGATTGTCCTTTTTATGATTTACATTTATAGGTTCAATTTATCATGGTATTTGTTCATGCCATGCAACTGTTCATATTTGAATGCGATTATCCAAAACTCACATCCTACATCTCCACAGTTTTTTCAATTTTTTTTTCTTGTTCTCTTTATGGATTTCTATAGAAAAGACCGTACAAAACAGCTGAAACGGGTATGTTTAATCTTGATATTATTATCACATAATATATTATAAGATTATATCAAAAAATGTAGCATTCTCACATTAAATTTGGTTTATTTTTAATATTTTGATTTTAATAGAAATCAGGTTAAGTACCCCGGAATCTATCAAGCCGTTTGGAACTCTGAAATAGTTGCACCGTTTAAGATAATGTACGTATATAATAAAGATAATTTATATGCATCTCATGCTGCAAAGAAGATAAACATAAACTTTTGTTAGTAAAATCAAAGATTAAATTCGTTCAAGTATCATCCTTATGATTATTGGTTCCTTATGATAAAAGTGGAATCTGTAATTGTGCATAGTTCATATACAACTCTTGACAAAATAAAACTTCTTTTTGCAGCTTTACACGCTAACGCTACCCTTGCAAATATATATATATATATATATTACATCCTTTTTGGAATTATACAGCTTCTCATTCAGTAAAAACATGAATAATTAAGAAAAATTAACGTGAATATGGATTATAATATTTTGTCAAATAATTAGTAGGAACACATTTAGTAGTGTCTCAAGCTGTAGTACGAAATTGCAATAAGACGAGAATTAAAATGGTGAGGGTTGTAGTGACAGTAATGCAAAATGTTCTTTCTGCTACTGCAATATTACAGCATGAAACTTTCACTGATCACGCCATGGTACAAACATAGAAAAACTTTATTATTATAGAAAATAATTTCAACCACAATTATAATTTACTTTCAAAATTCATTATATTATGTCCTCAATATAAACATCAAACTGCCAATGTTATTTGGAGCAATATCCAACAAAAACTATAAAACTCACTAACTGATTGGGGGGATGGGACATTCATTTTTCCCCTGTCATGAGATGAATATTTAAGCTAGCTATTACCTTTTACTGGAATATTCTTCCAGATTTTCGTTTGAGAATTTTAAGAAATGTTGTATCCATATGCTTCCACGCACAGTAGAAGCATAGGTATAGGGAATTTGCGGGACTGGAAAAATCTGATCTTTTTCGGGTTTCCCTTATAATTGTAGAATACATTTTGAATGAGATTAGACAAACAAATACTGCAATAGCTTAATGTATTTAGTCACAAATATTAGTGCCTACAAAGCGTATTGAATTGTTAAAATTTCTGACTGTTTTTGTATAGCTTCTTTTATTATTTAAATTCTAGCACTTGCGTATTTATTGGGAAACAAATTAATAAAAATACTAATTATGAGATATAGTATGGGCTAGGTGAGCTAGTTTTACTTAGGTATGTCAACCTTATCTCTCTGTGGACCTAGGATGCAAAGCTCTAAATATGTAAGACAACCTGTGCACATTGCGATAGGTAGCTATATTTTTGGCAATAAGTATTGTCAATTACCCTATCTAAATAATGTTAAAATGGCGCAAAAAGGCGCAGCCAATTTTAATGCCAATTTAAAGACGGATATCTTGGCTTCTGTTTTTCGTTGGCCATTCAACTCGCAAACGCTCGCAAAAAAATCGGCAGCATTTTGAAAATTGCCCATTAAATCAACACATATAGGCAAAAATGACAAAGTTTTTGTTTATGTACAAAAATAGTAAACAAGCAGCTAGAGATATGAAAATTGGCATATGATTCACAAATATATCAAAGTTTATTTTAAAAATAATACGAATATAATATTCTTATTTTTAATTTGTCCAGCAAATGGCAAAAATATTTCGTCTTATCGCAATGTGCTGTGCCCAGACAACCTCGGCCTAGGACCCTGAATTTTTTAAGGCAGCCTGTGATTACGCATTATTGTTTCAAGCTTAGTATTTGCTTGAGAAATTTGCATATGGGGAATTATTTCATCCATGGGAAATTATTGTTGCAAATACATAATTTTAATAAGAATAATCTAATTTTTTACGTCATAATAATACTACATGTAATAATAATCACTTTTATCGTCTCCATCTGAGTCTGAGGACACCAAAGATATGGAGAATATCAAACAAAATAATTCTTTGATATATACTATTTCCTATCTTCTCTGAGACTTATACGCTACTATATAGGAGTTAACGTACAAGTGAAATGTAAGGTTAGTACACGCACTACACGGGGAATTAAAGTTTGAAGTGGCATTATTCAACGGAAATGCCACAATAATTCTCTAGTGAGGAATTTATATTAATTGTATTGCATGTTTTCAAACCATATAATTACCTCGATGATTTTTATAATATACGTAAGAAAATAAAGTGTTTTTCCATTATGATACTCTTCGTATTTATTTGGTAAATCAACCAAGATAGCAACTTATTATTTGCGGAAATGTTGTTTGTCTGTTCCTAAATTCCGAAAGATCTTCCTAAACTGTTTGAGCATGTAATCGTCGAGTTTCAATTTATTTATAATGCGAACTAATTTTTTATTTTATATAGGTAGTGTAAATTGTAAACATATTTCATTACCAAGTAGCCACGTCACCTTTTTCGCAAAGTAGCTTACAGGGCATTTTGCTGAATATAAATATTATGATACCTACTTGTTGTAAGCTATAATAATAATAGTTCTTGATGTGTTGAAAAACAGGAAAATACAAATGACAAAACATTGATTTATTGATAAGATAAGACAGTTAGCTCACATGTTTCAGTTCAGAACATCCGCGATTTTGAAATATATTCTTTCTTGTAAGCTTTTAAGTATATTGCTCAACTTTAACATTGAAAAAGTTAATATTTAGTACATCAAAATAAACATGGATAACAAAATCCACGAAAATCTTGTTTCTCTCGCCGAAAATTTGACGGATTTAGAAGTAGTGTTGTCGCATCTGTTGCAAAATGACGTCATTTCGGCGAATAACAGGGAGAAAATTGTAAGTCTATTTTTTTGAATAATTATAACAACTGTAATGGAATATAACTATAACTTTTTAATTTTTAAAATAATTCATGCAATATCAAAAATTTTAATCTTCCAGCTCAGTGCAACAACTTCATTTGGAAGAAACACAGAGTTATTATTGCTGTTAATAAAAAAGAAAGACTATGACAGGGAGCAGTTGTTGAATGTACTTCGTAAAACAAATAACGATTACTGTGCCAATGTAATAGATGGAAACAAAAGGCAAAAATTGAATGCTCCAGACAGGAAAGTATTGAAGAGGAAATGGTGGCCCGACAAAAAGTGGCTGATTAAGTCTTTACATAAAAGAAAAGTGGGAGATAAATTCCTCGTTGAAGTTTTGCACGACAAAATCCAAAGCGATGAAAACCGAATGGTTGCAATTTTTGAGTCGGCCAACGCTACTAAATTAACTGGAATGGGCGGGATGGGGAAAACCCTGACTGCAAAATGGTACGCACATGAATATGAAAATGAATACGACAACATTCTGTGGATTGACAGCGGAGAAGGAGGTCTTCTCAAATCATTCACGAAACTGGCCAGGGATCTGGATTTGAAACACAGAAATGAGTTGCTGGAAGTCGAGGAGTTGTGCAGGAAGAGTTACGAAGAACTGGAAGATTGCAAATGTCTCCTGGTGTTTGATAATGCAGAAAGTTACCAAGGGAAGGAAGGAATATTGAAAGTTCTTCCAAAAGACTACAAAAACATTTATTGTCTGATTACTTCACGATTTCGGGAGTGGGGAGATTCGGGTGTCTATGGACAGATGACGGATTTACAATTGGAAGTCTTCAGTGAGGCAGAATGCCAAGAGTTCCTGGAAAGAAATCTAAACCATGGAATCAAATTCACAAGTACACAACTCAAGGAATTATCTAAGCTGCTCGGAAATCTTCCTCTCGCAATACAGCTTGCAGTGTCCGCCCTGAACAACAAGAAAATAAATCTGCAGACTTACATCGAGAGAACTTCGGTCAAAGACGCCGAGAAAATCGTGAATGAGAAATTCGGGGACTACGAGAAGAAAATCAACATGAATGTGGAAATCTCTTTGGATTTAATTGCAGGAGATGAGGGCGGGGACTTGGCAAATGAGCTTTTGATGATCTTTGGATACATAAGTCCAGATGATATTCCTATTGCATTCTTCAAAGAAGTTCTTAATTCCAGGAAGGAAATGATGGGCGCAATCGAATTACTAGTAAAATACTCATTAATTAGTAAACAAGATGGCGAGCAAAAAAGGAACCTTTTAAGCATCCATCGACTTCTCCAACAAGTCATTCGTGTCCATGGGCAGCAAAGAGAGAAAGAAACCCTTCGAAAGATTTGTGGGTGCAATGGATTCACAGATCTGAAATTAGTCCCCTTCACGAAATACGCGGACGAAGATCTGCAAAAGGAATTTCCAGAAGTGAAAGCGGAGTTGCTGGATCAGGAACAACTTTGGAAATTATTAAAAGAAGAAAGATTCGGAGATGCCGTCCAATTGTCCAGTTTCATTCATAAAGAAATAAACACAAACACATCCTTATTTAATAATGCAATTTGTCTGGAGAAGAATGGAGACTTTGAGGTAGCTAAAACAATTCTGGAGAAATTACACGAAAAGGAAATGGCAGAAGAAAGTACTGGGAGGGAAGAGTTTAGAATGGGAATACTTTATTTAGAAGAAGTATTAACGAAGGATTTGGCTGCTGGATATTTGACACTTCTTTGCTGGAAGATGAATAATAGGAAGAAAGTGAAAAAAATTCTGGAGATGGGGAACCAGGTAGCCACATGCTATTCCATAAACAGCTGTGATACATTCCTCCAAATTCTCAATTCCAACATAATGTCTTCAAATTATTCCCTCGAATGTTTTGATGATGACGAAAGTATTCGACTAAAGTTCAACGTCCAAACTAAAATTGTCCAATTAAAGGATTGTTCTGTGGATTCGGGAATTAAATTGCCAAGCGACTTGCAAGAATTGGAATTAGTTTTAGTGACATTCAACGATGTAGCTGGAAAGACAATACAAAGCTTAGATTTGAGGGCATTCCTTCCATTAAAACTCAACATACTCTGTATTAGCTGTGTAGATCATTCAACACAATGTATTTTGCCTTTGGATGGAATCTCTTCAATCGAATATCTCAATCTTGACTATTGTTCACTGATTTTGGATTCTTTCAGTCGAATATCTCCAAAAGAATTGACATTAGACCGAGTTACGTTCATTCGAAATGGAAAGAAACAGGAAGTTGTAAAGATCAACGACTTCATAGACTTCCACAAATTAAAGAGAATGACTCTCAATGGTGGAGAATGTAAGATGTCAATTGACTTTGGTGAGGAATATCTCTCCGTGGAATATATTAAGTTGAAAAATATCGAATTATTTAACTGGAAGGAAGGCAACTGGAGTGTGCAGGAACTACTATTACGTAGAATTCCTTTTATCAAGAAAATAAATATGAAAATAAAGGAACTCTTCATGGAGAAATCTACGTTGGATGCTTCCTGTCTCTTGCAGGATATTGAAAAACTCACTTTAGATAAAATGGAAGTTGTTCGAAGTGGAGGGATCGAGTGTCCAAAATTGAAATATTTGAAATTACTTAGAATGTCCAGTTCTTGTCTCTCTCTTTTCAATTCAATCAAATTGACTCACGTCCATTTCAAGTGGATGGATGACGTGGATGTAAATTTGCTCCCAGAAAGTGTCGAGGAAGTCACAATTGATAACTTAATGGGTATTATTCTGATTGTTGGAGGGCCGAGAGACATAAGGAAACTCATTCTGAAAGGACTGACGGCAGAAGAAAGGGACAAAGTTTTACTTCACTTACAACCAGAAGATCTCGTTTTTGAAGAAAGTGGATAATAGGGATATCCCGATTCCCGATACGGCTTTTTAGCTGTATCGGCATTACCGATTAATTGGCTGATTTCAAATGGCCGATACCGATGCGACGCCGATGTGGAGTGTATATGCATGCGCAAAAACGACAAAAATTAACAATAAATATGATTTAGTTGAAGATTTACACTTTATCGATGACGTTCCAGGGGAATCTACTTGTTTTGATTATATTATCAACATTTTATGGGTTATAGCTAATTCCCTACTCTAATTGCTTCCTTCAATGAGGTTACTGACACATATTGTCAAACTAAGCTATACTATATTGCTATAAAGGTACTTGAATACGATATGATCTCCACCGTTGGATGTAGGTACCTTAAGTTAAATGGGGATAAAGAAGAAAATAAATCATATGAATTTGGATAAAGGATAAGGAAATTATGTTAATCGCGGATTGCAAGAAGAGAGAACCAAAAATTAGCCCCTGTGTGTTGAGACACAGGTAGACACATAAGCCATTCGGCTATGTGGGCACTACATATCTTTGGTCGGATAAGTTTAAGTCTATTGGCAAGTGCCAATAGACTGACTGGCTTCAGAATAGGAATTATTATAGGTATGTATTAGGATAGGAATATAGGAAGAACTTTGTTCTCTCAATATATAGACACGAAATGTATATAAATAGTATTTTTTAGCCCGTGCGACGCTATGGACCTTCTACTAACACTGAAGCGGTCAGTACAATCTTGCTTACTTACTACCTCTTGGGGAATTATAATAAATGGTTCCATACACATACACCCACAGCTCCTACCAAAAAATCAAAGTCCTACAGAGTACTTTAGTGGATTGAGTATACGCGTGCAGACAGTATTGACCAAATATTCGGCGCATCGGCCGATTATTTCATTTTGAAGAGGCAGATAACGATTAATCGGCCAAAACCAAAAATTGCTGCATCGGGTCATTTCTAATTTCTAGTGAATGATATTTTTAGAGTAACGTGTACATGATTTCATTAATAAATTAATTTAATTTCAGAAATAATGTTATTTCTCCTTGACACTTTCATTTATTACATACACTTATTTTTACTCATAATGTTTAGGAAGCCATTGCTAATATCCTGTCGTAGATAAAAAATGTCGAATTCAATACTAGCCGCTGCCGAAAGAGTTAAAAGCAAACGCATATTATGATAAAAAAGTTTGGGTACCGCTTTATATGTCAATGTGCATATATGCTGGCAACATGTACAGCAAAATATTGAAATAAGAAGTTTCTGCCAATAATAAGCATTTTTCAGGAGGATTCTTCCACTCTTTGGCTTTTTCCTGTATTGACAATGCGCATTAATTTAGTTATTTAATTCAGCAGTGAAACAACCATTCAAATTGAGATAATACAATACATGGAGAACCCAATATATTTTGCATTATTATTCTCTTTAAGGCTTCATATCATGAGAAGCAATCTTGCATTGTATTCTTATGTAATTAGCATTATTTTTAGATGAGTCTGCAATTGTCTCTATTATAATTCTTCTGAGGTATGTTACCATGTTTTCAAACTTGAGAACTTGTTTTCTTTATCATATACAATTCATTATTGGCGTTTGACATTTATGGTAATAATAGTATCAGGTAATTGATAAAACGCGACATTAATTCTCTTTTAACTTATTTACAATGAATTCCGCAAGCAGCATCAGCAAAGATATTTCCTATTTTATCATATCTTGATTCACAGTTTGACATGAATTTGACATTATTTACGATAAATTCAACTTCTGATGCGTTTAACTTCATATAATCAATGACACATCGACTTCGCCGACAAAAGTGTAAAATGCTTTTGCCGACAAAGATCAAAAATGTTCCCGTGGGAAAAGTCATATTATGCATTTTTGTCGACATGAAATCTCAACGGTATGAACTCACTCAAAATTACATAGATATCATTTTATTAATGACAATATAAATCAATTAAAAATGTTAGATAGTCATTATGTGTCAAATTGAGTTTCAGCATTTACATAATTATTAGATAACACGGTAACTGCATTTATTACTATTTATTGTTCTCGTAACTTATGAACAAGTTTAATCTTGCCACAATTGAGTATATATTCATCTTCCCAGACTTTTGTCGACTCATTTACCAATTATTTCTAACGGCTAAGCAAACCAGTCAACCTTGAGCAATTATTTATATAGTTATATATAACGTTTACAATTACCAACACCATATTGCAGCATGGCTAAATTTTCATTTTCGGTATTTTTATGCCTTTGTCAATTTATTACGATCTTCTGCAGCCCCTCTATAAGGGAGCAAAATGGTATTATAGTAAAAGTTGACCCATAAAGTAGTTCTTATAATTATCCAAATGTCAGTCTAATATATTAATATCTCTAATAAGAAATAATTGTTTTGTTTCAGAAAATGGGCCATTACCTACTGAAATACTTGGAAATAACCCAAGGCTGGTGTATTTAGGTCCATATAATGGAAGGAATTGGTATGTAGAGAGAACGTCGGTAAGTAAAAATAGTTTTGGTGCTCATGGAGGCAACGCTACTTTTTATCGTAAAATTTGTTGATTACTGTTACGAATATTTATACTGTTTGCTAATCTTGCAATAATTTGAGGTTAACAGAGATTTTAGGTTCAATTGTACTAGTATTATTTGTTAGCGTATATTTTAGATTTATTTTCTTTATAATTAAGGTTCCACAAGACCAAGCTCGCGCCGCTTGTATTCGTGGTAGTATGAAGCTGGCTACATTTCAATCAATGGACGAAATATCATTTATAAATTCAAAAATGGTCGCTGATCTCGATAGTATGTTTCTTTCTTATTAATATTAACAAAACGCATCGTATATCAGTTACAAATTGAGAATTATTATATTTTTATACATATAAAATAATTAATTTAATTTAAATATAATTAACATATTCATTTGTGCAGCTTTCTGGTGGACAGATGGAATTACCCGGGAAAATAACAATGGCTTCTATTGGAATGCTACGCAAATTGTGCTTCCACAAATGGGCATTGATTTCGAAGACAGGATAGGTCTTGCGTTAAGCAGAAGTTCATACAATTCTTTGACTGCGAAGTTAATTAACAAGTCCCATTTCTACCTTTGTGCTTCGTGATGTGTGGTTATAAGCTTGCATTATGTGAGTTACATTTTTCAAAAACAATACAATAAAAGCTCCCTTCACTACTGAAACTATATGACCCAGCTTTTACTTATATATGTCATTTTGGTTTTCATACGCATAAGCAGATTACAATTACAATTGGTATTCATAACATCATATTTTTGATGCTGCTTTATATTAATAATACAAGTCTGTTCAATTCTTAGGAGTATAACCTGGACATCATAAATCGTTATTATAATACAATTGTTGTACTGCAAACTGTTGGATCCTAGATAATAAAATCTTACCTGCCTCACCATTTACATTACCACTTTATGCGAATGCCGGTGCTGTCTTTCTTCTTGTCCGTCTGTAATTTTCGAACGGTTCAACATTTTTGAATTCTGTTTTCTAAAGTCCATAGAGTAGGTTCTACTTATAAGCACTGATATGAGAGTCATTGTAGTAATGAGCACCTTTGAGTAATTCCCGCCAATGAGATAAGCAGTACATTGAAATCTCATCCTGGTTAAAAATATGAAAATTTTTGGTCAACGGTGCTCATTTTTTAAATGACTGTTAATGAGTAGTTTTTGAGCCAAATCGGCTAAACAATGGTTTGCACCAGATAATACGGATTCCAAAACGGAATTCCTTAAGCTAGCAAAATACAAATGCCAACTTTAAAAAACTCTGGTTTTCGTTTGTCTGGGCAGAAAGACCGATTATGACTGTTAGCATAAGTTCTATGCATTCTCTATTACACACTCTTAATATTTCAGTGAATAAATGCAACATAATCTTATGTTAGTGTGAATTGTATTGTATATAGCAATTCCGGCCAATATATTGGCCACCATAATATGCTATAAATTGCGAACTTGTTGCTTAAAATAAGTTATAAACGGTACATTCTCTATCTAAAAGAATTTATTAGTTGCAATGCCACATAATAGTTTTAACATTTATATGGAATCATATGCGGATGATTATTAACAATTAATGCAATTTCAATTAATAAAATTATAGGAGGATAAAAGATATTTACAAGAAAAACGCCATAATGTGGACCAAACACGCAACTGGTACATCGACGCTATTCCAATATAAAACTTCTAATATACTTAATAATCAGTTCTGTTTTTGTGGTTTCTGTAAGGTACAGTAGTAAATATTCAGAGGAAGCATTATCTTTGTCTCTTAACTGAAAATGTAGAATCAGTCGTCGTTGACTAGAATAACCACGATAATGTTAATAATGATTGTTGATTGTTAATAATGATAATCTAGCAGGATAATGTGCTTGATAAAGTATTGACTGTACTGCAAGCACTGTTATTACCTTAAAATGAAGTATAACAGAACCTTACTTAGTAATTGCCGCCAGTATCCCAACAAACATACAAGACAGTCCACAATGTTAGTTCTAAGTGCAAGGACAATCTATTTTAAAATGTTTCTGCCGCAATTAGCCCAATTAAATTCTAAAGGATTCTGATTTGGAATCAATGTGCTTCAGACGGAGGTAGACGTCTGTCCCAATTCCTTGAAGAGATTGGATTGTGAGTCCACCCCCAAGGTATTCGGCGTAGGCCCGAGATGTTGGAAGACCAAATCCATAGCCATGCATGGGACCCGCACTAGTGCCATTAGCTGTTTCGATCATATTACTGAAAAGGTCAGATTCCATATTGCATTCCGAGGGCAGGTCTGCAGTGCTGAAACTGTACACCATTGTCTTAGGCATGATGTGATGAGGGATACCACCACCTCGATCTGACATCCTACATACAGCCAATTTATAAGAATAAGATAATTTCAGATTTACCAAATTCATAAAAATTAAATTTAAATGACGATTCTATTATACCTGACAATAAAATCAATGTCATTGTTGGCAATGGTGATTTGTATTGGAGGCAAAGCACTTTCGTTCAGATCTCCATGTCTCTCAATAGTGGCTCTCACTGCATTCTTAAGGAGTTCCGGAAAGATATAATCAAGCGGAAGCTGGATATACGGAAAACTTGCATTGATGTGCCCTGACAATTTGATGCGGGGAGCCTTTCCATACTTATCTTGAGCCAGCCGGGTAACAAAATCCGCCCATCGTTCAATAACATCCTTCACTCTCATCGTCACATTAATAATTCCAACATGGTTTGGCTATAAAAATAGAAAAGTTGCATTTTTAACAATTATTTAGTTTACAAAATTAACACTGTTGCTAATATTTCTATAAATGTTAGGTTGTTATAGGAAGAGCAATTACTTTGTCGTCGCCTAATGCCAAATGGTGTGTTGCCAGCATCCGTAGTCCCAAACGAGATGTCAAAGTCCGGTCCAAAAACTGACGCACCAGATCGTCGTGCTGTAAAATGTAACAGAAGTTTGTCATGAGCTAGGAAATCAGTTTTTGGCGTTGTCATATTGAACTCGAAATATATAATTTTGGTGAATATTATTCAATACTCCAGTTGTAAAGTGTACGGTAGGTATCAAACCTGTATATGCTTTCTGCACGCCTTGAATCCCTCCGCCAATTGCTGTACAACATGTTTAAAATCATCAAGAAGATTCCCCAATAATTGACTGTATTCTTCTTCAGTCTTCATATCTTGAATCGGTGGGAAATCATTGAGAATGTGGAATGCTTTGATGTACATCTCATGCTGCAAAGAAGACAAACATCCTTTGTTAGTAAAAAGTAATTAAATTTGTAATTGTGTATAGTTCACATAATTTTATATTTTTGACTCTTGAACTTTACTTGACAGGAATCATACAGCTTCTCATCTCTTAAATTACATTTGGCTTATTTTAATTTTCCCATAACCTTTCCATAAGTCCCAATTTTCATACTTTTTGCCCAAAAAGCTAACTATTTCAATTGAGTCACAATGCATTTGGTCCATGTCTGGATTTTAAAGATCCTTCTATCTATAGAGATTTCTTAGCATGCGAAATATTTTGGATGATATCCATAAATAAAAATAGGAAGCACTGAAGCACATTTCTAACACGTTCTTGGCCTTCATTGCCATTTTGCCCACACATGCTATAAGTATATAATAGTATACATAGGCAGAATGAATAAATTGCATTTCAGATAATAATAATATACTGATATTTGCACTACACAAAATCTTGTTAATCCTTCCACCATATTATTATTAGCCAGTTTTTTTTTGTATTGCACTTACAACAGCCAATATGGTTGGATGGCAGCCGACGATGAACGGCAAAGTTCTGAAGCCGGCAATTCGGTGAGCAATACGCACAGGTAGTTCCTGATGCAGATATTGTGCACTTTTCTGGAAAAAAACAAAAAGATTTAAATGCTATTCTTAAAATTGTAAAGTGTCATTTGAAAGTCATCCTGGGTAATTCTGTTGACATTGACACGCGATTTCACATAATTTCACATCAAGTTTATCACAAACCATTGTTTTCAATTACAGTTAATAAATCTTGGACATTTAGTCTCGGCTTGGTTTATGCTTATGACAGGCTTGGTTTTCCAGACAATATTTTTATTAATTTATGAAAACCATTCTATGAATGTTATAGTAATTAAGTGATGTGAATACTATGAGAGTGTCAATAAATTAATTTTCAGCAATTTCACATCAGATACTAAACATAAAACAAATTGCTCAAATGTAAGTACAGATATGTACATATGGCTATAGTAGCTATATTCTGTTCGAAAGAATAACAATTCTAAAAACTACGTTGATGTATAACTATTGTTATAAATTAATAACTACATAACTAAAGCATCTCTATATTGTTAACTGTTTTCGGTTCACTTACCAAGATATGATTGGCATCAGCAGCCTTCCCTGCATACATTATCGTTGACGGAGTCAGCCTAACGGATTGCTGAAAAAGAAATAATTTAATTTAATCCATGCGTAGGAGGATTAACTTATATTATTATTTAATTAATCATGTATGACAACCAGGTATTTACATTCATTCACAACCTTAAGCCGGATTTACAAGGATTGTCTTAAGTTCGTTTATTTATAGTTGCTACATTATTTACGTATAACCTCGATAGCTATAGTAGGGTTACCTAATTAATAGTGACAATGCAATGCTGAGTTGCATTGCATAAACTTAAGGTGCTTGTACTTATTGTACATTTTATTTTTCAACAGTTTTAACAGTATAGGATACTAGTATTAAATTAAAATCCACGTTCTAATGAAAAATGAAATAAATAGGTATTATTGTATCCCTAATGCTCTATGTCCAAACTGGATTTCAAAAATCCGAAATCCGATGAATATGAAAGCAATAAGAAGACTACATTTAATTAGACTATATACACACACACCATATTTGATGACACGTCATTGTCAGTAAGATATATAAGACTACTGACCTACATAAACCAATGCGCATTCCCAAATGGAGGTCGAATACAAAGACAATGTCAAATTCAAGGGTATACCTATATACCTATACAAACACATATATTGCAATCTTACAAAACCAGAAGGTTACCAAAAGGTCTCCTTGTGTAAATTGCATTTCAACAAAATTAAAAGCTTTTTTAGCTAGTTATACAATCCCGTTTCCAAAAAGAGTTTAAAAACGTAAATTTTAAATCATCAAACTACTTATTATGATATTATGGATAAAGAAGAATTAAGATGCGATTAATGCAGATGCGATTAAAATAAATCCTAGTCTCAGTCATGTATCTGCCTGTTTCATATTCCAAGGCATGCTTGGTTTACACTAGTTGGGAACGCAGTTTGTTATTTATAAGCTTTATCGTGTGCATATTTATTTTTAAATTGTTTAAGTTTCACGGTGCAATTGCATTCAAAGTTGGAAGTAAGCCTGTTGCTCTCTGGCTAGCAAATTGAATAGCATAGCGGAAGCAGAGAGTAGAATACAAAATAAGTACATATAGCTATGTGGTATAGTGGAGAAGAGATATAGTGAATGTACAAAGACTAGGGTTTTGGAACATGCTGTTTTCACGTGAAGAGTTCCGCACAGATCGATATTGAGAAAGTGGGTCAGTTTTTCAACCTCAGTTGCAGTTGAGTCAGTTGAGACATTTTGGAAGGCTAACACTGAAACTCCTCTTTATGCGTACCTATAAGTGTAGCCTATTATGCTAAAATGCCATTGACTTTTGCATTGTCGAGTTATGTTTATAATATATTACTGAAATAATTGCCAACTAGATTTATTAGAATAAGGAGTACTATAATTGCTTTTCCTGATATACTTACATATTCATCTTGCAAAAAATTACTGTTTGCTGCTAAATACATTTTTTTGCAAGTATGAAATAAATTGTCAAATATGTTTTGAATGCCCTGGACGTACATAGAAGAGTATTTTTAAAAAATTAAAATATGTTCAGTACAAACTTTTTGCATTTTTGAAATTTTGAATACAAAATCCTTAATGCAATTTTTATCAGTAATACAAAAAGAATTAAAACTTACTTTAGCAGCTGCTACATCAATAGCGCTTTGGTTGTAATAGGCGCTAACTGTTCGGCTCCTTTTTCTTATACCAGCGTCATGATTGTATTCAAGACGATTCGGTGTCGAAGAATAATGTGCTGCTATGATACCAAGAATTTTAGGGGAATTGAAAGATCCGCGAAATAAAAGTGCATTTGACATGTCCTGTGTAATTTTTTTGCACGCCATGTAAATGCTTGTAGATTTTTGCCTATGTAAAGACAACAAGGGTAATTATTCTCCACTGTTATCTATATTTACTATTAAATTATAATAGGGCAACGTAGAAAGAAACTACTAAGTATGTAATAATCACTCCTCAACTGTTGGTTGTTAAATAAATATTTTTGCAACAATAGGTAGTTCTGAATGCAAATGCGGGCCAGCGCAGCGATTTTATTTTTATTGAATTTTTGCGGTAGTGTATTAGAAAGAACAACTAACAAAATGGGAAGAAAACGAGAATCTAGGATTAGTTGCACTAAATATCTAGCAGATCTAATATCAAATCAAACTACTCATTCGGTAAGCTAAAACCGCTGAGTGTTTGCTGGCTCCGCTGCCTCAGAGAAGTGAGAGAAGGAAAATGGAAACACGAGATATATTGTGCAGCTTAGCTGGTTCAATGCAAGTGTATATATAGCGAGTTTACTATAGAGCTGTGGAGCAAAGGCAAATATATCATTTAGCGTTTGCCAAAATCTGTCTGTTTGCCAAAAGCTCTGTTCTGAGTTCTCCTGAATGTGTGTGTAGTACTTATACTGACTACTGTACAATACATCACTACACTACACTGTATCTGTAGCATACTATTCTTCTAGGTATATCGTCTGTTGCTGACCCGAGCAGCAAGTTACAGTTGGTGGAGGAAGAAAGACATTCGACTTAGCGAGATCGCCATCGACATCGTATATCGATGGATGGTCGATTATCGCAACATATTTCCTGGAGGCAAGAACTTCATTCGACTTAGCGAGATCGCCATCGACATCGTATATCGATGGATTGTCGATTATCGCAACATATTTCCTGGAGGCAAGAACTTTATTCGACTTAGCGAGATCGCCATCGACATCGTATATCGATAGATTGTCGATTATCGCAACATATTTCCTGGAGGCAAGAACTTCATTCGACTTAGCGAAATCGACATCGTATATCGATGGATTGCCGATCATCGCAATATCGTAGTAAGGGAATATAGAATTGTATGTAAGTATTTATTTGTAACAGTCAGTAAGTAAGTATGATAAGTGAAAATAGAATATTGAAAATGTTCCTGGATTATAATCATTGTTTATAGTATAGTAAAAAATTAATGGATGAGCCTAATTGAATCAATTTGTAAAAATGATATATATGAGATGTTTTGTAAAAAGTTTAATCAGTTCAAACTTGGATTCCGTCAAGTGTAGACGTGTAAATTTGTGTGATAGTACTTATAATAAAATCGATCAATAGTTAAACTTGTCTAGTTTAAATTTTTGAAGATTTCTGTTGTTTGGATCATAGTCGCATCCTGCATCCTAGGTCATTTATCACATATAATGGTCATTCGAATCATACAGTTGTTAGCTCAGTTGATAGAAAGTACATAAAGTATAGGTACATAAAGTGTTTTAAGCAGCATATAGTCATTGTTGTTTAAGACTGGTCCTTCGAACATTAGTACGACGATCATAGAAACGGTTAAACGGCTATCGAAGAGATTGGGTTAGTACAGACAGTGCTCGCTCAATTACATCGTCTTTAATCAGTTTCCTTCCATTATCTACACGAGTATTCAGTAGAAGTGAAATTCCATTATAAACAGCTCATTAAAAAATCCATTACCCAGATTAAACTCCATTTAAGAGGAAAAACATTTCTTAAGCACTAAACTCACACATTTGAACCAAATTATAATCTTATTCTAAATTAAATATGGAATATCAGCCAGCAGAGTATAATTATTAGAAAACGTTTGAAATTTTATTCATTTGGCCATCGAATATAAAAAAAATTACACCATTAGAAGACATTAACGAGGTACCATTTAACATTTTCATAAATCAAAAAAATATAAACTCAGATGCCACTTTAAAGCAAATAAAGTCATGATCGATATCTCAAATGTTGTATGGAATTTGTCGTTCAACATCAACATCGTCTTCAAGAGTGTTATTTTTCAATCTCCATGTTAAACATACTAGACATAGAAATTGCGTAAGTCCAATTATAGCTAAGGTCAACAAGATTGTCCATGCAGCTTGGGCTGCTGGTACTGCACCTGCAAATCCACCTTTTGCAATTTTCCAGAAAAGCAATGTCCATCCAGTAAAGACCAAAAAACCATAAATGATGGTCGAACCCAATATAAGCCAAAAATGTGTCTGCAATAAACCATTTGTCAATTAGGTACAGTACACCATACATTCAACATTACCACGAAAAGTTACGGTAGATTTATGATTCATTTTCCAAAATTAAAGGAAATAATGTATTAACATGATGTATTCGAACTGCTAAATTGAGAAAAAGTAAGAGAATGGCATAAATCCATAAAATGAATTCGTCTAGTGTTACTGGAAAGCGTATTGGATACCCCTCGGTCTGTAATTAGTAAAACAATGAATTTAGTATTTAGAAATTCGTAATTTTAAAACAGAAATAGAAAACAATTGAATTACACGTCGTACGTAAGCTTTGATTGTTGCAACCAGCCCAAACACATTCCACCCGAGAAATAGGACCTGTCACAAAATAAGTCCCAACATTGAAACTGAAACAATGCCTGTCACCTGTACATTGCATTGGGCGATTTTGTAAACAAATGCACTTGTCATTGAGAATTTAATTTGCAGTATATACCTATAATTTAAACTTACCAATTGCAATTCACTTCCCCTGCGAATACACCATCCATTGCAACACATTTTAACGTAGGGAACTCAACACTTTTCCATTTGAATGTTAGCAAGATATTCCACAATTATTTTCTGATGCCTAATTATTTTTATATTAATAAGTTCCATCCACATTACATTGTATGTGGAATTATTCATTAAGGGAATAATATTGTAGACTCTGCGCTCAAAGCAGTTTTGAATTGCAAAACCGATATATTATTCCATAATATTATGTTTTTTAAATTATTTGAAATGCGATCCGTATTTAACATGTTGCACCAATTGGAATTATATTTATTGCAAAAAAGTCTCAAAAAATTCCCGCTACTACTTCTGCCAATTCGGTATACGAAATGATACTCAGATCGATTCCATAACTGGGATCAAATCGGCTACTATTCTCGGTGCTATTTCTCCGAAGAGCGTTATTAGTCAGCTTCATATATAAAAGGCAAATGTTATAATCGCAAACGTATAAATATATTATAATAATATTGCCAAATCCCCAGTATTATAGTTTCTTTGTTATATTTATTACAAAATACTAATATGCATAAATATTATAATGACTGTGTAGCATAAGTATACAGAAAAAGTTGAAAAGGGAATAAACATACTAATGCTTCTAAATTTTAACAAGATAATTAATAATTATCAAATTAGTGATTAAAACAGCAATATTATGTATAAATATTTATCTATTACAAGAGTACGCATGAAAAGACTATAGTATATATGGCTTTCAATCGCTATCGTCAAACCGCATAGATTCAGACGGATGGCATATAATAAGTAAAAAGTTAGCTAACTTTGCTTCTCTGAAATTAATTATAATTCATTGTTTTTGTTTTTAAAATAACTTTTTAAGAATTTACTGATGTAATTAGTGTCCAGCCCATGTTACCACAAGCGACATCAAAAAATTCACCTTGAGGACAGCACGCTTTCGTGCGACATTTGTGGAGAAAGATTTTTAAAATCTAGTGATTTAAAAAAACATTTTCGTACGAACACAGGGACGGCCTTTTAAATGTAACTTTTGTGGGAAGGGATTTTCAAGGGCTGATAATTTAAAAAATCATCTGCGCATTCATACGGGAAAAAAGCCTTTCCAGTGTAACATATGTGTGGGGAACGCTTTTCGGAAAGTGGTAGTCTTAAAGCAAATATACGCATTCACACTGGGGAAGGACGTTTTAAATGCGACATTGTGTGATTTTCGTAATCATGTCATAACTGAAAAATTTCCGTCATTTTTGTTGGGGGCTTGGTGGGGGGATCTAGAGATGTAATTTTAGTGAGTCAGGATTTCGTGAGAAGTCAGTAATATGATCCAAAATGTCAAAGTTAGCTTCTGGTTATTTCCGTTGTGATTGATTGATTAAAGCTCTTTTATTACAATGTCAAAGCCAACCCGTTTTTCATTGCTAGACGAAGAAAATGGTGCTAATTACATCAATAGACAAGACTATTTTATAAAAGTTCACATTTGCTGCAATTTTAAAAGTGGAAGGGTTAGGCTATGTTTAGTAAATTACGGAATATTTGTGCAGTAAGTATTTTTTGGAGTTGCAGTGCTTCTGGAATATCAATCGGGTTAATAATATGAACAATTTCTGGATTCAGATTGCTGTACTACCTTATGCGGCGTTTTAGTGTCCCAGAACAAAATATTGTAATTGTAACCCAGGGAAATTATTTTGTCATTCTAATTTTACAGTAGGAAGCTGATTATTCTGGATCGTCAGATACAGTATCAAAAGATCTTGGCTGGGTGTCCGTCACGTAACGTAACGTCACGTCACGTCCGTCTCACCCATGCGTATCGTCGGTAGGAGGCCGTGTATTTACAGTCGTGCACTCTGCTCTATTGCACATCTAAACTGTGCTCTGACTACCAAACCGATTATGTCAGCGCGGCAATTCAAACAGTGTTCGGGTTAATACCAAACACATTACGTCAGCGCTAGTTGGTCATCGGTTGTCAACAGTCAACATTTAGTTAATAAGAAACATTTAATAATTTTGTGATTACGACGATCCAGGAGGACATCCGTTTGCACCGGTTTATTCCCAAATTACAGCTTGGTGCGCTAAATTTTTGGCGTTTTGAGGCATACATACATACATATTTCACAAAGTTGCTTTTTGTTACATTTTTGCCTACAATATCTAGTGTACCTAGTGTACGCCGAAAATTTCGGGGGGGAGGGGGGAGGTCCCTAGAATTGATTGACAGTATTATCGATAGAAGAAGCTGCGCTTGCATCTTTCACAACATTTTTAATGGCTAAAATTTTGGGGGATGTATTGCTGAAGCATTGCACTTTTAATCTTTTACTTGAAGTATGAGGATCATCATTATAGTTATAGTTAAGTCTTCGACATCATTACAATATTCCTACGATAAGAATCGAAAAGAATGATAGATTTGTCAAACATAAAAGATGTAAAGCTGTAACAAGCAAAGTAGAATAAGACAATCTATTAAATATTTAATTAAGCCACTAAATGCTAAAATTAAAGTACGGTATGCAAATTCAACGATACCCAAAATTGTGACTATATTAAATGAAAAATATAATAATGTAATTTAGGATACTAGGTTAAACTGTTGATAATGTTAAATCTGTTATATCTTTAAACTCCTTGTAATTTCAGTTGTAAAATTCAGTTGAAAAACTGCCTTGTGACCCTTCCGTTAATAAACACAATAAATACAATACAATACAATACAAAGATGTATATATATATATGTATACTTCTATTCAAGTTTTTCTAGTTTACTAGTTTATTGTGCACTTCTTTTGAACTATTTTATTTTATCATTATGAGCAGAGTTACTAATGCAGACAGCATTCTTTCGTAGAAATCAAATATTCGCTCATACTTTACAGCCGTTATTGGCCCTACTGTGATCCCATACCCTCGGAGTGCCTTCAGCTGTTTTCGCGTTAATCTGTTGTCGCTTGATAATTTTGATTTCATCTCTTTCAGCAGTTCATTCGACAACTGCCAAGGAATTGCAAATCCGATAAGCATTGCCGCTAGAGAAACAAAGCAAAGAAATGATATGACTATGAACATTAAAAATGTTTCCACAGTGAACATTTTTTGCAACCGAATGCAGCAGACGCTTCCAAATAGTAGTGTCGAGGACAAAAGGACGATGAAAATTGGCAAAAATTGTGGGATGAAACTATCATTGAAGACTTTGTTCAGTATCCTCAGCGTATTGTAGGCCAGGATTTGATTATGGCAAATATCTTTGCAGAATCTGTAAAATTGTCATTAAGCTACTAATTAGTCAATTTTAGACCATATCTTGAATTATAAAAAATTAAAATTAAATCTACACCTGATGCCATGTAGGTAATTGTAATTGCGGAGAATGTAGACCAATATCCAAACATATACATTAATAAGTGTATAAAGTCCACATCCTGCACCGATTTGAAGTAACAGTAGAAATGTTTTGAGCAATCTATTGTCGTAATATAGAAACACGAAAAAAGACAATTGATGTCGCCCTTCAGTTATACTCAATACAAGAAAGCAGGTCGAACAGAATGCAGAAATTGCTGGAACGAAAAATACCGATATCAGCGTTTCCAATTGCCTCACCTTTGGACTTTGGACGCCTAGAATTTAAACATTTATGAATTACAATGCTATTCCTATGCGCAAGGGAAATCGTACAGAATGAATAGATGTATTAACAATAGTACCCCAACGAGACTTAAAAAAATCAACTTTTTGGATCCCATTACAACCTGGTACCAAATGTGTATCAATCGAAAGCACTAGTAAAGGGCTTTAAAACAACACTAATTTCATTTTTCTACGGTGTCCCGTTCAAGAGTAATGCAAAAGTCCGATTTTCGGATTTTTTCGGATCCCATTGATTACTCGTGAACGGGACACCGTAGAAAAATGAAATTAGTGTTGTTTTAAAGCCCTTTACTAGTGCTATCGATTGATACACATTTGGTACCATATTATGAGGGGATCCAAAAAGTTGATTTTTTTCTAAGTCTCGTTGGGGTACTTTTGTTAATACATCTATTGACGCGTACATCATTATTACCCTTTCCCAATGTATGAGAAAAGCGCTGCTTGAAAAATGATATTAATTCTTTTTATCCTTACCCTTGACGGCTTCAATATTTGATTGCAAAGCATTCAACATAGTGCACAATTCTTGCACCCTTAATTGCACATTCATTAGTCCTGGAATGGTAAAAACATAGTCGGTTATCCATAGCAAAATAAAAACAATGCCCAAACCGATTTGATCACTATTTGATATTTCCACGTGAATTTGGAATATTTCGTAAAACAGAAGTAGGAACAGGAATGGTGTGAGACATTTGATAACTTTCTGGGATCTTGATGCACAAAATGTATGCGTGGAGTTGTCCCAAGATAAGGGCATGAATCCAATGCGGTTACCGATGTTTACATAGTATCCAATCCAAGAGAAATTGTTTTCTCCTTTAAAACATTCTGCAAATGTGCTTCTAATTGTATTTGTCAATTTTGGTAACAATGAAATTACTTTCGAAGCGTCACATTTAAGGGCTCGTAATCTGCGAACGAACACCATTCCGAAAGCCCGGTCTAGTGCTTCTCCTTACGTCCTTTTTATATTGAGAGTTTAAAAATAAGTTATTACAAATATTGAATTGCGCCCTGAGAAGGTTTCTAACATAATATTTACAAAATTCAGACACTGACCAATTGTAGTTATTTGTTTATATATAATAGTTTCGTAATTTTATTTATAAAACCATATATTTTTAGTAACATTTTACTTTATTTTAAATAAATAAATAATGACAATTAAAAATTGCAAGCCTTAACTGGTTTGCGAATATTGTAGAAGCAATTATATAACTGAATACTTATCTTATTTTTGTTATGTCCCAGTCCCACTCTACAGCTTAAAAATTCAGTATCTTATGTAGCTAACTTACAGTAGAACCTAATATAGTTAGCACAATTATTAAGAATAGAACCTTTTGATTTCCACGTAAAAATACGTCTTTATTGTGAAAGTTAAGTACTAAGTAATGGAGCACGTCTTCGGTACGAAACCAATAAACATTTACGCAGTGATACAACAATAATTTTAGCAAAGAAAGGAAAATGGATACCCATATCGAGCAAAACGTAACCTTACTTGTAATGCATTTTATCTATTCACAATTTCGTAACGTAAGTCATGGAAGTATCTTTTAATATTAAACCAAACATAAATAACTGAAAGCATACCAGAAAAGGGACCTAGATAAGAAGAAAGCACACGATAAATTTTTTACTTTAACCCTATTTTCTCCAAGGATTTTTGGCACCCTAAGAGCTAAAGGGGCCTAATTGGCAAACAGTTGGTTATAGTAAACCTCGGTCTTAGCGGCAGCTTTAAAATGGGTTTAGAAAGGACAAAGGAAACTGACAAAAACTAAAAGGAGGTATATATATGTGAGCCAAAAAATCATGATGCGCCCATTAAAACCTAATCCTTTACTTAATTGATAGCTGTAGGTAAACAATAAATGACTTACGATTCAAACAGACCTCACTTAATAGAAATAGGGTAAAATATTTTCCTGCTGCTTGTTTAATATAACATTTATACCAATTTTACATAGAAAATGAATATCCTAACTCTTTAAACTATACATAATATTGTGTGAAACTCAGTCAAGCATTTTAAGCCCGGGGAATTTATCAGGACGGTTATTACTGTCATTGTCACTGTCACGTACTTACTGTCAACCTTTCTTCTTCCAAGTAACTCCTCACTTGTGCGGCAGATATTGTAGTATATTGTGTGCTTATATGTAATGAGTTAAAGGTATGCAATATTCACCTCCGTTTGCTTAGGACAGCGGCTATACATATTAATATGTTTTTGTGAGGCGAGGGAAATATGAATAATTAACAGCCACAATATTCTATTCCAGTTAAGGTTTACTGGTGTAAATAATTTAATTAAGAGTAACAAGGATATTGTTCGGCTTCATAATTGCAAGTATATGCTGCACTAAGTGTTTATTTATTACAACTGACTTGTTCATGTAATAATAATATGTTGATCATCTAACACACGTGTACTAAATAAACCATGGTAAACGGTCCACCGAAGTATTGGAATGGTAACAGTCAAGGTTAATAGACAAAATATGTAAGTA